>VYVB01000470.1:0-244784 GCA_009761775.1 Ficus carica | reverse complement strand
GCCGGCGGCGGGAAGGTCGCCGGCAATGGAGAATACTTGGGGTGAGAAAGATTATATGAGGTAAGGTGTATAATAAATATGGTACACCAACAACATTTTAACAGTTCGATTAAATCTCAACGGTTTTAAAAAGTAACTCTACCGGTAGAGTCATTTGGGAGAGACTCTACCACAACCTCTTATTGTGGTGTTTGTTAATGCTCACCTATCAATGACCACTTCATTGACTTTTTGCGCTTAATTTATTATTATTATTATTAGTTTGAGTACGTATATCACCACTATTTATCCACCCTTTAACTACACACTCAGTTTCTCAAATTCATATTTCATTGACCAAATGGTCTTTCTTCGTTATGCTTTTCACTGTATTCTTAACGTGAAAATCTCATTCACATTATTAAAGGATGAGAATTAAGAAACGTTCTTAATCGGTGAGAAAAAAGTTGCCAATTTGATAAAATTTGAAAAATTTAAAGGGTGAGATGGTTTTTTTTTTTTTTTTTTTTTAATCACTAAATGATTGAGATTAGAACATCTCAACAAATAAGATGCACTGTGGTTTCTTTAAAATATAAAATATAAAAATAACAGAAAAGTTTAAAACAGAAAAGTTCGAGACCATATTTAGTAATGTTTTCAAAATGTAAATATAGTTAATAAACACTATAAAAAGATAATAATTTTCAGGGAAAAAAAATTTATGTTAAAAACTTTTTATTTATATAGTCAGGTTGCTGGGTATATTTTATTGGTAATCACATACATAATTTCATTAAAAGGTATAGAGTTAATTCTCACTTCTACATTCAAAAACACTTGATATCCATGTAAAGTTAGTATTCCAGTTCAAAAATATTATACTCATGTGTGCTCTCATTTGGATAAAACTCTAGATTCGTCACTAAATGTACCAATAAACCGTCAACACCAATATAATGTAGTTTCATATTGATTAATTAGCTAAGTCTATTAGTGATGGATGAAAACAAAAATTTCCTAAATTAAAAAAATTATGTCAGTTTTTTTAAAAAAAAAAAAAAAAAAAAACTTGAAAAGCAATTTTTCGTAATCATTTTTTTTATTAAACAACCTAATGTTCTATTTTTCACTATCATTTTTTCTTACTTCCTCTTTTTCTGCTCTACCAAACATGACTTAAGTTAAAAATTTATACTGTGGTATGCAGAATTAGTTTGAATCATAGATGATCATATAGGTAAAACAACAGTACTTATCATTTTTCAAATAACAAGATAGATACTGAAATCATTAACTTTGAAGTTAATTAACGAGCAATTCAATGGTGAACGACACTTGGGAAGCAAAAATTCAGTCTTCATGTTTGGAGATTCCTTTTTCCTTTTAATCATGGAAATAATTACATAAAATGTTTATTTTTAAATCCATGTTGTAATATGCATCCATTTTTTTATTATATTGCGTAAATATATATATATATTTAAAAGAAACAACAACTTGTAGTATTTATTTTGTCTTTTTACTATGTTTAACATCATTTTTCTTTATCAAGATTCATATTATCGTTATTTTCTTTATCATTGTTGTAGCTTAATATTAATAAATTCTTTAATATAATGATTGCTTTGTAGTAGTTTAGCTTTTTTTATAAATATATTTCTTAAATATGATTTAGGTTTCTTAAAAACCTACTTTTTTTAGTATGACTTAGGTTCTATTAGGATAATATCTTTTTTTTTTTTCCCTATTATTATTGATCTTGTTTTAATAATTGGTTTGTATAGTTTAAACGCGATATGAAATATTGAAATTGCTTATTTATATCTTATGATAACTACTATATCATTATAATATCTTTTTTCTTAATGATAATTACTACATCATTAAGATATTTTTTTTAGGTTTTAAAGTGTTTTTTATTTCTTTACAATAAAATTTGTTTTTATACATGTGTTGTGAACTTTATCTTATCACAAATACTAGAGATACCAACTATAATCTCAACTTTTGAGTACCAAACTATGTGGCGTATGAGTTGTCAGTTATTTATCGGTAAGTGTTTAAAGCATTGACACATTAATTGATTACATTTACTAATGAAAATATGACACATGAGTTGGTACTGAAAATTTGGGATTGGAGTTGGTTGTCCCAAGCATTACTCTTATCTTATACCACTAATTCATCATAATAATTTTTTTTTGGCTTGCCATACAACTAATATATGCTCTAGTCCTTTTTTTCGTTATCATAAATCAAATAAAATGGACTTTTTTTTTTTCATTTTATAAAAAGATTTCCTTATTCTTATATTTCTTAGAGATTTTTTCTTTTCTTTTTTATCAATTATTTATTTGTACATTTTCAATTATTTATGAAAGGGTAATATGATATTTATAAGTATCAATTTAGATATTAACATGAATAAAAGAAAAAAAATATTTTTTAAATTATAACCTCCAATTTAGACATTCATGTAATTAATTCTTTAATCATGAACTTCTTCGAGTGTTGATTCATGAGTTGAAACAATGAATACCGATACTAAATTTACTTGGATATCCTTATCACTTAATAAGCTTATATGCTTTGATTAATAATAATTAGTTGATTTCTCATTTTTACTTTTTAATTTAGTTTTCAATTCAATTATCGTTTTTTTTTTTTAATTTTCTTTACCATTTGGTAAAGCATCTTCAAAATATACTAACAATTCTTTGCTGAAGAACAAAATATCGTACAAAGGTTTATTAATTTACTTCTTTCATTTACTTTCTTCTTGTTGCTGTTAGTAGCGCCTTTCATTGAATTTTCATTTGTATCTCATTAAATTAGAGAGTTCTTTAAAAAAAAAAGATAAGAAATGTAGTAGTAAACTAGAAATAGGCTTATATGGAGTTCATTATCGGGCTCGGTACTGCAACTGTGGCCAAACTAGCCGAGTACACAGTTGCATTGGCTCGCCGGCTGTGTCACTACACAAGCGATGTAGATAACCTTAGAGCTCGAGTTCAACAAATCAATGATGCAAGACAAAACCTACAAGGTCGAGTTGACGAGGCTAGTGGAAAAGGCGAAGATATTCATGATGAAGTTCAAAACTGGCTGACGAGCGCACGAGGCATCTCCCAAGGAGCCGAGCATTTTCTGAACAATAATCAAGATCGTACAAGTATCAGCTGCTGCAGTGTGCAAATTCCAAATCTGTTGTCCCGGCGAAAGCCGAGCAGGGAGGCAAGGCAAATGGTAGAGGACCTTCAACGTGAAATTCAGGCTGCCCAGGGATTCGATGCGGTCGCTTCTCGTCCTGCTCTGCACACTAACATTGCGATGAGGGGTGATTATGAGGACTTTGAATCACGAAAGATGATTTTGGTGAAGATTATGAAGGCGCTACAAGATCGTAACGTTGCCAGGATTGGAATTTATGGTATTGGGGGCATTGGCAAAACAATGCTTGCTAAAGAAGTTGCTAGGCAAGCCGTGGAGACCAAGTTATTCACTGAGGTGGCTATGACGACTGTATCCCAAACTCAAGATTCCAGCAAATTGCAGCAAGAAATTGCAGAGAAGATAAAACTTAATATTGACAGAATTCACACTGTATCCGCACGGGCAGATCGGCTACAACGTCGACTGAAGGAAGAGAAGAGTATTCTAATTATTTTAGATGATATCTGGGACGAACTGGATTTGATAGAGGTTGGAATACATCTCGAGAACGAAGGATGCAAGATATTGATGACTTCTAGATCCCAAGATGTTTTACGTTCTATGGATGCTGATAAGAATTTCCCAGTTGATGATTTATCAGCCAGTGAAGCAATGAACTTGTTTCGGACCATTGTAGGTGATATTGTTGAGCAACGGAATTTTAACAGAATGGCAATCGATGTGGTTAGAGAATGTAGAGGCTTGCCACTAGCTATTACAGCAGTTGCCGGTGTATTAAAAAGTCATAATAACTTGTTCGTTTGGAGGAATACATTGAATCAACTACGAAGTATTATTTCCCCGACAAATATTGCTGAGCCGCTAAGAAAGGTTTACCGGAGTATAAGACTTAGTTATGATTCGTTAACTGATGAGGACAAGTCATTGTTGTTGCTATGCAGTCTATACGGCGAAGATAGGGACATAGAAGTTGAGGATCTAAGGATGATTGGCGTGGGTTGGGGCTTGTTTCAGAATGTCAGTACATTAGCAGATGCCAGAACGAGGGTGGAGTCATTGGTCGTTAAACTGAAAGATCGTTGCTTGTTGTTTGGTGGTCGTCGTTCTGATACCACTACTAGAAAAGAGGGATTACACGACGGGTTTTACCCGTCGTGTAAAGTTTTCACGACGGTACCTTGACCGTCGTGTAATCCAGCGTCGTGGAAGATAACACGACGGTTTTTAGTACCGTCGTCGTATCTGGGCTTTACACGACGGTTTCAAAATCGTCGTGTAATCACGGTAAATAGATATGTGGCGGAAGAAAAAAACAAACATTACACGACGGTTCTGGCCCGGAACCGTCGTGTAATCTAAGGTTTGTGCCTTAGATTACACGACGGTTCCGGGCCGGAACCGTCATGTAATCTACTTAGATGTAATTTATTATTATAAAAAAATTTTGGGTTTTTTTTTTTTTTCCCACACAAGTGGCCTAATCTGTATGTTATCCAATACACGATTCAAGATATTAACTTCATTAATCAAACTAAAAATACACTCGAATTACATTACAAGTTTATACATCATAATTAATGAATTCCATTACATGTTCAGACCATTCTCCCCTAATCAGATCCAAATCCTCAGAAGTATAAAATTGTTTACTTTCAAGTGCGTCAATTCCATTCAACACTATATCCCTCATAAAACCTAAAATAAAATAACCACATTCAACACTTCCCTCTTGGAGAGGACAGGGACGGTTCGAAAATTTGGTTTTACAGTCTCGTCTCCTTCTAATTCCTTCTCCGATAGTAATCTTCCAATCTGTGAGGGCCCTAGCAAATTGGTAAAATTCAAACTAGTTAAGATGCATATAATTAAGATTAAAAAAAATAACATATTCAAATTAACTTACATGTTCATTAGCTCAGTAAAATCGTCGCGCTTCTTCTCCCGAAGAGGATCAAAATAAAGGACGAGGTCCTCCCATGGGTCAATGACACCCAAAACCCAATGTCTCCCTCTGTTATGTGGCACAAGATAAAGCTGTTCTTTGGGTGCGTCACGCAAAAAGCTTAGAAGATTGTCGGCTCGCTCTCTCCTTCCAGCATCTTCAGTATCTGTTCTCACCGGTGAGATCAAGCTTGGAGACACAAACACAAACTTCTCAGCTTGCCCGTTAATTCTACATAGTTCCTCCAAATATCTGCATAACCGTATCAAAAATGTTACTCTACATGAAATATAGAAGATTTTCCAGATAAAAGAAAATATAAGATAAAGAATGTCGTACCTCATGTAGACTAATATACAATTCGCACTGATTTCTTGTAAATTAATGAACTCATAAATATCTTCAAAGCTCAGAAAGACAGGCATATCAAAACTCATAATCGTGTATGGTATTGGGACCTCAATCTGATTACCTTGACGTATGGAACTATGTGCATAATAAGCCAAAGGCTTCATTGCCTTGTTCATGTTATTAAAGTCGAACACCAGTTTTTGTTCTTGCGCACCTTGTTGTACCTCAGTTCGAGAGTCGATCGTTTTATTTCCAGCCTTTTTTTGTCGTTTTTTGTTGCCAGCTGCTGGGTCGGGAACGTGACTAGGCCCTCGACTCGCCTTGTTCATACTCATGTCGAGCTCAACTAAACTTTTAGGCCAAGCAACAAACCCATTAACAGCATCCTCCATAGTGGTTGCGTCGTACGTCGGTATAGGTAATAGTGATTTTTTTAATTTGGGCACGTTGATTGACACTCGCACGTTCCCTTCCCCCAGTGGAATCCCATGCACCGTATCGGTGGGGAGGCTCTCCCACCATACTCTTCCAAACGCAACAAGCAACTGTCCACCCTGAACTTCATCGAAGATATAGAGCTTACACTCCTGACTGTCGACCGGCATGGTTGGTGGCTCAGCAACTCCATCTTGTTTTTCTTGGGCAGAGCAACTAGCCTTAAAGCTGTTGTGTTGGTCTACGGTTGGCACATTCTTGGGATCAACCGACGGCTCCACATCTCTGTTCGCACATAGACCACGCACTAACGCCTTTAATTCTTCTATTTCACGTCTCATTGATTGTACTTCATTGTCTTTGTTCGAACTGCGACTTAGGTTAAAGTACTGAGACGGCTTTACGAACTTTGATTGGCCACGGACACGGCCTTTGTGTTCAGGTCTAGATAATGCCTGCGACAATACATCATTAGTGCCAACTGACTCGAAAGTGCCTTGGCTCTCCTGTGTGTTGTACTCCACCTACAAGATTATTAACAGAAATCATTTAAGCAAAAGGCTGGTTGTAAGTACGTATAGTTGTGATGAAGAAATCATTGTTAGTTAGTAAACTTACTATCAACTCGCTAGCATTTTTGCATGCTGGGTTTTTCAACTCTCCATCAGGTCCCGTCTGTTGCTCAAGCCACAAACCATCTCTTCTCTCCCATTTCCCATTCTTCTTAAACTGTAATTAACATCGTTAGTATAACTGGGATACGATTTAGTACAAAAAAAATTTATTGACATACCATTTCCTGGTCGAGCTTCCTATATCCGTCTCGGCCTCCTCTTGATGAGTATTCGTTGTTTGTCCTTATTTCGCTTCCACGATCAGATAGTTGTTGGAATTGCGAGGACGTTTTATACTGAACGAATTTCATCCAATCCTCTTCTTTGATATTGGGGTAGTTGTCAATAACTTTTTTCGGCCGTGTCCACACACTTTCTTCATTTATAAATTCCTCGACAAATGTCTTGTACAGATCGTACCGAAAATTCCTTGCAGCCTCACCACATGATTTTAAACAAGTGTTCCGGAAGCTTTCTTCCACGGTGAAAGAAGTAACAGTTTCTTTCCAAATAATTTCTTTCAATCCGTCTAAATCACGAGATCTCCAATCTTGAATCCATATTGGAACGTGCTCTCTAGCGAGCACGCCAATCCAGCTCATCAATTCGTCACTGTGCTTCCCTTCCGGTTGTCCTTTCTCATCAAACGTGACTTGAATTCGTTCACCTCTTTTCCTTGCCATATGGACGCGTTTCATTATTGTTGCCCTTCGCTTGCCCTCGACAGTGGGATCCATCGGGTTTCTCCTTCGTGCTCGTCCCTTTTTAGAATGTTCCATTGTTGTGGTTCACCTACATTTATTGGCAAATAAAAAAAAAATTACGTTAATGGGTATTCGAACTTTTTTCTTCCTTTTTTTTTAATTTTAATTGTTATTATGTTGGCACAAATAAAATATAGTGGAAAATATAACAAAAGTTATAACAAAAGTTTTAATTGTTTTTTTTTAAATGCGGCCGCCCCCACGGGGGGCGCCTGGCGCCCCAGATGTGGGGCGCCTGGCGCCCCACACGAATTAGGACAAGACAAAAAAAAAAAAACACTCGAAATAAAAGCATAAGTGCATAACGCTGCCATAGGACAAAAATAACACTCGAAAAATTAATGTTTATGCTTTTATACATATATATATGTGATTGCTTCTATATTATTCCTCCAAAAACTCAAGTTGACATTTCATCGAGCATATTGTGGGCGGGAAAAATTCATATGTATGTAAAGTGTAAAAACCATTCACAAACCATTAATCTACAAAGAGCATCATTATGAACTTAAACACCCATGCTAAAAAATTGAACTTTAGCAACAAACAACAAGACAAAATCCCTAATTTATTTTAAGTTGTATATGAAGTTACCTTAATTTTCTTTGAAGATGAATAGACACTCCAACACCAATGAATCGGCGGCGGCAACGGCGGCGGCAACGACGGAGTTGGCGGCGGCTTGGAGGCGGCGGCTTGGAGGCGGAAGTGGGTACTTGAGAAATTTAGAGAGTGTGAAGAGAAATGAGAAGGTATGTGGAGAGAAAAGGTAAGGAAGTTGTATTTAAGTAATGGGTTTGCGCGCGGATTTCAAAAACCCCAAGTTAAAAATTTTCAAATTTTTTCAAGATTAAACGACGGTCCGTGGCGGACCGTCGTGTAAACCCCAAGATTACACGACGGGCCATAGGGCCCGTCGTGTAACATCCCCTGTTCGTGGGATGTTACACGACGGGCCCGGGGGCCCGTCGTGTAAGCCACCAAGCCAGTGGCTTACACGACGGGCCCGAGGGCCCGTCGTGTAACCCAAAGTCTCGGTGGGTTACACGACGGGCCCGAGGGCCCGTCGTGTAAGCCACCTTGCTTGGTGGTTTACACGACGGGCCCTCGGTGTCACGCCCCGACTTACACCATCTACGTAGGGGAACGACTACGTAGACGTGGGCCGGGTCGTCACCTTACTTATATACTTAAATTAAACTTGCAAAAAATTTGGGAAAGATTTTCTTTTTTTTTTTTTTTTAAACCCCCCCCCCCCCCTTTTTTTTTCTTTATTTTAAAACTTTCAACTGACTGGTAGGTACTTCCTCGAGTACCGAACTTTCAAACCTTCCTTGAAGGCCATCTAAATCATGTTGTAGACCAAACCCGAACTAATGTGGGTTGGTACCACAAGAGGCAACTTGCTTGCCTTATATAAACTTTGTCATCCATACTTAAAACGTCATGAAAATACGAAAACCCTTTTTCATTACAACATATTTTATAGAGTATATATTTTTTTCAAAAGCTGTGGCAGTGTCCATCCCACATTTCACAGTCCGCAGCACCAGCCTTCCACAGTATTGCATCAGAGATTGCTGGCAGGTTGCTTACCTACAGCATAGACGTAAGACGTGAGCTTTCGCTCAGCAAGTATAACTATCACATCCGCGACACAAAACATATCATTGTGCATGAACCAATTATAATCTCTTATGAATCAATTATGGATTTATAACATAATTTAGTTCTATTCCTTTACATATCATGTGTGCTCGTACCGTGGTACATAGCCAAGGAATGGTTGAAGGTGGCAGTCCGTTTTAACTCAAACCATGAAACACAAAGTTTAACATGGAGTAGTTTAGGTAGCCTTCCAATCCAACTCAAACCATGAACCATACCATTTAAACCCGCCTTGGAGGCAAGTCGGCACGACACAACATCCTACTTGTCTTGTTATTACCAAGTGGTTTAATATTAGTGAACATGCTTCATGATGTCACAATATTATAACAGAATCAACATTAGTCAAAACATGGCCTTTTTGAAAACATGGCATTTTTGTAAACATGGCATTTTTTGAAAACATGGCATTGCATGTCATAACATAACTTAGCATATCATAGCCATAGCATAGCATAACACATTATCACATATCAGCACATTACATCAGGCAACAAAGGGCCTATGCTGTAGGCGGAGTTGTACTTACCTCTCTCGTTATGTCCTACGTAGTGCTGCTTCTCCTCTGGTTACAGCTGCAGGTTTCCTCCTGCTAGTTGAAGGACATAGGTAAGGGTCTAATTAGTATTGTGGAATGTTGGGGATCTAACCAACATGTCTACATATTCCTAGTTGTATGTCCCCGTTACTAGATGTCTTACTGGGTTACAAATAGTAACCCTATACCTTAGCCCAGTTTATTAATCTTGGTGTCCTTTAGGGTTATCTTGACTAACCCTTAAGGTTATACTAAAATCCACTTGTTAGTCAACCAAAGTCAACTATGGTCAACAATGGTCAACCATTGTTGGTCAACCTTTGGGCCTTGGGCTTGACCCAGTAACTCGGGTATAACTCCCGGTTACCTTTCGTAAACTAATCGCTTGCTATACTCCAACTTGAAAAATTCATTTTCCCTTACTTGGAAAATTTAGGGAAATTAATCCCAAAACTTCATAAAAATCCTTTACTTAAATCGTAAAAATCCAAACTCTTGGATTAGTGCTTTATAAAATCATTAGAGGTTGAAAACTGCCCTTGGAACAGTTTTCCATAATCGAAACAATAGTTTGTAGTAGAAAAATAGTTTTCTAAAGACATTGGAAAGGCTAGTGGTGCAGGAATTTTCGGATTCCCTGCGCACCCTTCGAAAAACGATCCCAGTTTAAAAATCGGTTCGTAATCTGAAAAAGTTTTCTTCACGAAAGTTGTAGCTCTCGAAAAATACTAAAACTTTCGTGTTTTACAAAAATTCCAATTCAGCCTAGATTCGTCCCAGTTTTTGTTTGAAACTGGCTGATCCCGAAAAACTGAGTGAAAACTGGGTCTGGGGATCAGCCACGGGTTTTGGGGTAAACGGAGGCCATTGGGGCCTTATTTTTGAAAACGGTTCACGTATCCCCCTAGGAAATATCGTTCCGAACAACTTTCGTGTTTTAAGTTTCTCCAAATTCGGCCTCTAAGGGCCTCAAATTTCCCTTTTCCCGAAACTGGTCAGTTTTACCCGAAAATGGCAGTTTTCGGTTTTAAGTTCGTTTTACTTAAATTTTACGTGCACACTACCTCGAACGGCTTCGGCCGTGAGCCTACGACGACCTGCAGTGCTTCTAACGTAACACATGCAGTCATATATCATTTAAACATCATCATGCAAAGCAAAACCCTTGGGTGTTCTTGCACCAAACCGGGGTTTGCAAAACGTTTGATTTGCAACACCAAACATCAATCAAACACAACCCTAAAATCCTAATTAGGGCAGAAAATTAAATGAGCTTATGCTCATACAAATCAAGCTTGAAATACATTTAAATTTCCCAAATGAAATTTAAATAAAACACTTAGGGTTAGAGGATTTATACCTTCCTTTTGGCTGCCAACAAGTCCGGATTTCCCCTCCAATTGGGGTTCCAAATTTTCGGCCTCTCCCACATGAAAATACACAAAATTTGAATCAAAACCTAATCAAAGAACTAGAGGGGTTTAGGAGGATTGGATTACCTTTACTTCTTGAGATTAGATCTAACTTTGGATCTAAACTTTTTCTTCTAACTCCTTGCTCAAGAAATTTGGTTTCCCCTCTATGGAATTTCTCTCAAAATTTTCGGCCACCACACCTTTCTTTCTCTTCCTTTCTTTCTAGCTTTTCCTTCTAATTTTTCTCTAGCTTTTTGCTCAAGAAAAACCGACCAACACATGGTCTTTCTTCTCCCTTGAAGTTCGGCTTCTAGTGGAAGGAAAAAGGAGAAATGAAGAGCTAATGTTTTCCTAATTACATCTAAGGGTTTACTTGCTCAACAAGCCCCCCCCTTAGGTGATGTGGTGTGGCCTTATTGGCTAGCCATTCCCTTGGAGAACAAGGGAAGACTTCTTTCCCTAAAATCCAATAAGGATTTGATGAGGTGTCCCCCCCCCCCCCCCCCCCCCCCCTAGATGATGTGGTTGGCCATGAAGACTAAGAATGCAAGTGCTTGCTCAACAAGCCATGCTTGCATCACCTAGCCTATGTCACCTTGGTGACATCATTTGTTGACATCATCAAGCAAAATTTGCTTGCTTTCCAAGCCATACACAACCGGCCTTTGCATGTGTGGGAGCCAAAAGTTGGCTTGCTCAACAAGCCTTTCTAGAACAAACACTTGTCACCATGCTATCAAGCCATGTGTGAACCAAAATTGGCTTGCTCACCAAGCTTCTTGATTGCTTATCTCTCCTTGCTTGTGTCACCTTGCATACCTAAGCATATTTCCTTGTTTTCCAAGGAAGAAAAACCGACCATAGCATGTGGGAAGCAAAGAAAAATCTTCTCAAACTTATCTCTAGCTTAATTGCTTGTTCCAATGCAACCAAGCTAACTAAATTTGTAACCAACCATTGGCTTAGTTCAACCCTAGTTGGAAACTTGGTTAGGAATATCCATCGTTGAGTCTCGTTACTAGTTAAATGAGAACTCAAACTTATACCGATATTCCATTCCAAACATGATCTAGACTTAAGTTTTCCTTGTTCAAAGGAAATCTAGAGTCATAAAAATTCGGGTTATTACACTCGGGCCCGTCGTGTAACCCACAGTCTCGGTGGGTTACACGACGGGTCCTCGGGCCCGTCGTGTAATCCCCTGTTTCGAGTGGGTTACACGACGGGCCGCCCGTCGTGTAATCTTTAAAAAATTTTGAAAATTTGTCACCACATTCCGACGGCCACATACCACTGTGTTGTATACAAAAAATTACGCAAACTGTAGCATTGGTCCTGATTCAAATTTAATATTCAATATATATATATATATATATATAGCAATCAACATAACAAATTAAATATTGTATAGAGCATGATGAATTATAATAGAAGTTAATTAATGTACTTGTACACAGTAAATGGCATAATGTTCAAGTTTTTTTCTTTTTTCTCTTTGCTGCCTCAACACGTGTCCATTCAATATCTGGTCGAACCAAGTGTGAAACATCATCATCGAATTCGTCAATCTCCTCAACCGGTGGCATTCCCTTTGTGAAAGATGGAATGTCGGAGCAATCTTCCTCATCTTCTTGCCCATCACGGTACAATTTTGGCTTCATCGGCACAACTAAGGGCAACTCTGCATTGCTGGGATCTGTTGTATAAAATACTTGGATTGCTTGTGATGCCATAATGAAAGGATCATTTTTGTATCCCAATCGTCTAAAGTCCACAACTGTGATGCCATCACTGTCAATCCTTACATAATTATTGTCTGCCCATTTGCACTTAAAGAGTGCTACATGTAAACCACAGTAATCGAGTTCCCAAATATCTTCAATGAAACCGAAGTAGTTCATAGTTCCATAAACTGGATTCTTGTCCTTTGCAGATGAAATATGCATTGACTTAGCACGGATACTAACACCACTATTTTGAACGGGATGCTTCTCATCTCTTTCGCGAGTGTAGAATGTATAACCATTGACGAAGTACGATGTATACCGTGTAACAATCGTCGACGGACCTCTAGCGAGGTTCATTAACTCTTGCGAACAGCCGTCCTTCTGAAAGACATGACTTCGTAGCCACAGACGAAACGTCCGATTGTGGTCATCGTGTATCAACTTTTCATTTCGTCCTCTTTTAGGATATTTATCTCTTATTTCCTGTAGATGAATCTCGATAAAGGGCTCAACTTCAACCCTATTATGTAAAGTATAGAGACAAGCTTTCTCCCATTCACATCGATTTACCTGCGATGGAACGCCGACGGATAGTCTTTTCCAGTCAATGTTTGTAGTCTTCGGCAACCCAATCGCCTCCGCGGTGGACAAATACTCGGAGCAAAATTCGACCGATTCCTCCGCAATGTAGCTTTCTACTATACATCCTTCTGCCCGATTTCGGTTCTTGACATAACCCTTCAAAACCTTCATGTACCTTTCAAAAGGATACATCCATCTCAAGTACACCGGTCCACATAGCTTCAATTCCCGGACTAAATGCACCGTTAGATGAATCATTATGTCAAAAAATGAGGGTGGAAAGTACTTTTCAAGTAAGCACAAAGTCTTAACCAACTCTAATTGTAGCGAATCTAGTGTCAATGGATCTATTACCTTAGAGCATATCGCGTTGAAAAATGAGCATAACTTGGTAATTGCGAATCTCACATCCTTCGTTAAAACTCCTCGCAACGCCAGCGGTAATAACTGTTGCATCAAGATATGACAATCATGTGATTTCATGCCAATCAGCCTCAGATCCTTCATAGACACCAACCTTTTCAAGTTGGAAGAATACCCGTTGGGCACTTTTACAGAAGCGAGCCACTCACAAAGCTTTCTTTTTTCTTGTCTTGATAGTGTGTACTTCGCCGGAGGTAAGTAAGTTGCATTCCCTTTCTTCGTAGGGATCAAGTTAAGTCTAATCTTCAATTCCTTAAGATCCAACCGTGCCTTCTCACCATCTTTGCTCTTATTAGGAATGTCTAGCAATGTGCCCACTATTGATTCACACACGTTTTTCTCAATATGCATCACATCCAAGCAATGACGAACAAAAAGTGTCCTCCAATATGGAAGTTCATAGAAGATTGATCGTTTTTTCCAAGGGACGTCAACCACGGGATCATTGTTACGCCGTTTTCTTTTCCCGAGCACCACTTTCAAATCCTTAACCATCTCATAGACGTCTTCGCCGGTCAAAACCCGGGGAGGGTTTCTTTCTTCCGTTTTGCCATCGAAAGCCTTTTTCTGTTTGCGGTATCGATGATTTTGTGGTAAAAATCTCCTATGACCAAGGTAAACGGTTTTCTTACTATTCTTCAATCGGATGGAGGATGTTTCTTTCATACAAACGGTACAACCGATAGAACTCTTGACTGAATAACCAGATAGATTTCCATAAGCAGGAAAGTCATTGATTGTCCACATCAACATTGCACGGAGTGTGAATGTCTCTTGACGGTAAGCATCTCTAACTTCGATCCCCTTTTCCCATAAGCTCTTTAGATCATCGATTAGTGGTGCTAAGTACACATCAATGTCATTCCCTGGTTGTTGAGGACCAGATATCAATAAGGTCAACATCAAGAACTTTCGCTTCATGCTCAACTTCGGAGGGAGATTGTAGTTGACAAGTATGACGGGCCAAGTACTATGCCTACTACTCATATTACCATGCGGGTTAATTCCGTCCGCCGACAAACCAAGACGTAGATTCCGTGGTTCCGCACAAAATTCAGGATGATCGGCATCAAAGGTCTTCCATTGTGGTGCATCGGCTGGATGTCTAAGCATACCATCTTCAACACGTTTATCATGGTGCCAAGTCAAATTTTTGGCATGCTCGGCATTACGGAATAAACATCGTAGACGCGGTGCCGGAGGAATGTACCATAACACCTTTGCCGGCACACCTTTGCTGCCATTCGTTGGCTTCTTGCCCTTCTTCCATCTTGACTCCTTACAAACCGGACATTCATCCAAATTCTCGTACGCATTTCGGTAAAGGGCGCAATCATTTGGACATGCATGAATTTTTTCATATTCCATTCCCAAAGTGCTCAACGTCTTCTTAGCTTCGTACATACTTGCAGGTATTTTATTATCAACCGGTAGAACCTCTCTTAGAAATTCTAAAAGAGCCGTGAAACTAGAATTTGTCCACCCTCCCGATGCCTTCATGTTCCATAATTTGACCAATGCGGACAATTTCGTATATTTACTACACCCGTCATACAAGGGCATCTCGACATCATTCATCATTACTTCAAATAACTCCGGACGATGCACAAACTGTTCTTCCAAATCATTAACCATATCAAACAAATTATCTCCTACAACTTCCTCAACAACATCATCTTTCGCTTTGTTGTTCGATGATGGATTAAAAAATATTTCACCGTGTAAATACCACGTTTGGTACGAACAAATAATCCCACGCGCAAGCAAGTGTCTTCTAACTTCATCAACTGGATGAGATCTATGATTTCCACAATCCACACAAGGACATCGAATCTTATCATTCTTCATGTGAGTTTCCGCAAATGACAAAAATTCTTCAATCCCATCTCGATATTTTCTAGTCAATCTATTAGCCCACATCCATTTTCGATCCATTTCCAAGAACCCGACCTAAATCGATATTAAATTTATCATACAAATTATTCAATAATCAAGTTTTTGCATTTTAAAACACAATGTATAGTCAACAACTAATCAAACCGAAAAAGAAAAAAAGAGAATATATACCATTTTTGACATCTACAATAAATCGTCCATAAAAATCAAATAAATAAAAAGAAGAGTAAGTAATAATCACAATACTTACAAATATTTAATATACACGAGTGTTGGTTTCGCAGTGGAGGAGACGTGTGTTCGCAGGTGTCTGTGATGTTTTTCGCGGCTGCGCGATAGATCTGTAATGAGATGAAATGAGAGCTGTTGAAGGGTAAAAAAGTTAGGAATACACGACGGGTTCTTAAAACCCGTCGTGTAAAGTGGCTCCGCGAAGCACTTTACACGACGGTTCCTTGGAACCGTAGTGTAAAGTGGCTCCGCGAGGCACTTTACATGACGGTTCTTTGTGTAATACCTAGATTTTTTCAATGTTACTATTTCTTTTTAAAGAAATTAAATGTATACCATCAAGGTATTATTAAAAGAGAAGCTCGGTTAAGAGTTTTCTTACATTTTATGAGTTTTCAGGATCAATAAAACTCAAAATGGACTATGTAGATTAGCAACGGACCTTTTAAGACAAAAAGGGTTGAAAAAGTATATGATTTTACGAAAGTCAAAGTTTGACCAAGAACGGTCAAAGGAGTGACTTTGCAGTATTGTGTAATAAAGAATACTGTAAAAGCCGTCTTTACGATTGAGATAGCATGAATAGGCTTTGAAAACCACCTTAGAAAATCAAGCACACCTAGTAGGAATTAAAGACCAAAAGGGCTCGGAAGTATAAGAAAAATTTTATACCGTCCATTTTTACGCAGATAAATTTTGGACTGCAGTCAAGTAAAACAGTACTGAATTGTACTGTGTATTAGTAAACACAGTATTAGATTTATCTGTGTTAGCTTAAAATGGGTTTGCTTTTCAAAAATTAGCCAAACAAGGCCTTAGGATGACATCATATACCTTCTAAATTATGACATCATCCTTATTTGGAATTATGACATCATAATTCCATGAACCAAGCCTTGAATGACAAGTGTCTTGTTCTAGAAAAAATTTTGCTTCTTCCACAAGGGAATGGCCGGCCACCTTGCATGCCAATTGGCAAATTTTTCAAAAATTTAGGGGTCAAAATTGAATTTTAAAAAGTTCTCCTTTTGCCTATAAATAGGGGTGGTCCTTGTTCATTTTTCACAACATCTAGCCAAACTCTTGCCATTTTTCTGCCCATCCAAAACCGAGAAAGAAAGTGAGAGGGAGCCAAGAAAAAAAAATGAAAATTTTCCTAAACCAAGCTTAGGTTAGTGTTCGGTTTGCAAGGGAAAGCTAAGGGGAGAGTTTGAGAAATTTTCCCAGCCTTTTCTAGGCTTGCTGCCGAGTGTTTAAGTGCAGGAAAAACCAAGAGAGAAACTCAAAATTTAAGGGGTAAAGTTAGGGTCAATTCGGGTTTGATTCAATCAACCGAAAACAAGTTTTGAGACCATTTTTTTTGGTCTAGGGCAGCCACGGTTTTGAGCAAGGGAAAGCAGTTAAAAAAACTGCAATTTTAGTGTTTCAAGGGTGGTGTGGCCGAGCCTTAGGTGAAGGACAAATCTTGAGGCCAAACCAAATTTTTTGGCAACTTGGTGTGGTGAAAACCGTGTGTGGTGTGGAAGTTTTTGGACCCAAACCCTAGCCTTGAGCCAAGGTAATTTCTTTAGCTCAAACCTTTTCAATTAAGCTTTCAATTTGAAATTTATTTGTATTTCAAGTTGAAATTTGTAAGAGCATAAGCTCAAGTTTTCTTTGCCCTAGATTGGTTAGGTGTGGTGCTTGATTTAGGGTTAAGGGTGGGTTGGTTTAATAGCTTTGATTTGGTTATGTTTATGCTTGTTGATTGATAGGTTGCATGCTAGATGTGAATGGTTGTATGCCCCTGATTTTTGGTCCACAATCTGCCCTAGGCAGTGCATGTTGGACTGCTAAGTTTAAGGGTGAATGGATGATGAATGGTTTAATTGTAATGCAAAGTTAGAACCATGCAAACCTAGGCTAGGTTAATGCGGGTTTTGGTTTGCATGGGCACGTTTGAGTTGCATGTTGGTTCATATGGGACGTTAGAAAACGCTGCATGTATGCTATCTAGGCTCCCGCGTGATCGGTTGAGTTAGATTACACGAAATAGGACGTAAAACGAATTTAAAACCGAAAACTGCCAGTTCGGGTACCAACTGGCCAGTTTCGGGAAAAGTGAAATTTGAGGCCTTTAGAGGCCGAACTGGGTAAAACGTAAAACATAAAAGTTGTTCAGAACGAGTTTTCCTAGAGGGCAGCGCGACAGAATCCCAAAATGAGGCTCCAATGGTCTCCGTTTCTACAAAAATCCGTGGCTAGTCTGCCCAGACCCAGTTTACAGGATCAGCCAGTTTTTAACAAAAACTGACGCAAATACAAGCAGAACTGGATTTTTCTCAAAACACGAAAGTTTTAGGATTTTTCGAGAGCTAGAACTTTTGTGAAGACAACTTTTTCAAAATCAGAATGGATTTTTAAACTGACACGGTTTTATAAAGATTGTGCAGGGAATAGGAAATTCCTGTATAGGATTTTCTAAAAACAGTTCCGAAAAATTATATATTTTCCCAAAACCACTGTTTTGACTAGGGAAACTGTTCCAAAGGCAGTTTCCAGCCCTAAATGATTTTTCAAAAACCTATTTCAAGGATATGAATTTTTATGAGTTATGTAAAAGATTTTTGAAGTTAATTTACCCAAGTTTCCAAAGAAATGGAAAATGGATTTTTTAAACCAAACTGGGTAAGTAAAATGATTTCGGGTAATAACCGGAATAATATCCAAGTTACTAGGCCAAGGCCTAGAGCTCAAGTTTGACCCATATAGGGTTAACTTTGATTGATCAAGAGTCTAATTATAATTAACCTTAAGGGTTAGACAAGATAACCCTAAAGGATACTAAGATTAATAAATTGGGCTAAGATATAGGGTTAATTAAGGAAACCCAATAATTATAATAAAGCCCAAGGTTAGGAAGGTAACCTAACCCTAACAGTATGTATAGGGTTTAGCACATGAGGTTACTCAACGTAACCTCTTAAAGAATTAATTCATATTTGGTTGCTATTAATAATAGGGTTACTATTTGTAACCCAGTAAGACATCTAGTATTGGGGACATACAATTAGGATTATGTAAGCATGTTGGTTAGATTATCAACATTCCGCAATACTAACTAAAACCTCACCTATGTCCTTCAACGAGCAGGACGGAACCTGCAGCTGTACTCTGAGAAGAAGCAGCATAACGCAGGACATAGCAAGAAAGGTAAGTACAACCACCGCCTACAGCATAGGCTTTGTTGTGGTACTTGCCCGAGTATGTTATTGTTAGATGTATGCTAAGGGTGTATGCCTTATTGTATGTTATGTTGTTGTTGCTATGTTATGTTGTTGTTGCTATGTTATATGCCATGTTAATTCTATGTTGTATGCTAAGTTATGAAGTATGATAAGTCAAGGTAAGTTCATGACGAATGTTATGATTATTAAGACATGAAGCATGTATGTATGAGAACACGAAGCATGTTCACGAAATCTTATAAGAATAATAAGATCAAGTATGACATGACAAGATGAAAAGAAAGTAAGATGGCGAGCAAGTCGCCTGTGTTGTACCGACCCGCGTTAGGTCGGGTTGGACTATGGTTTGAGTTGGAAATGGTTTGACCGCCCCAACCACTCCATAGTCGCGCGCCCGGTACATACACACAAGTAAGGGGCCCATAAGTAAGATAAGAAATGAAAGTAAGTTAAGCATGAATTGAGCATAAAATAAGCATAAATGGACCATGCATTACGACATGTATGTTATGTTATGATGAATGAAGATAAGAAATGATATGATATGCATGATAAGTTAAGCTAGAACGTGTAAGGATAAATTATGTTTGTTTTTATCGCGGTATAGGAGGTTGTACTTGCTGAGCGAAAGCTCACTGTCTTACGTTTATGCTGTAGGTAAGCAACCGTCAGCAATGGTTGATACAAGATGGAAGGGCATGGCGGGGCAAACTGTGAAATGTGGGAAATCTAGCTGCTACGCGTTTTGTTTTTTATGAATTTATGTTATGGTAAATATTTTGCTAAAGATACTTTTATATGTTGCACTCGTATGCCATATAAAAAAAAAAAAAAAAATTTCCGCTGTTTTCATAAGTATGTAAGTAAGTATAAGAAGTTCAGTATGTAAGTATGTATGTATGGTAACGGCCTGTGCTAGGCGGGTCGTTACAGAGTTGGTATCAGAGCGGTTCCCTGCGATACGATTTCACAGTCTGCCTGCCATCGCCACCATCATTGTAAGTTAAATTTATATTTTATGTATATGCGTAAGTATTTATGATTGGATTATGCTATGGTAGACGCATGGATATGGACCCCGCACGAATCAATGCGGATCGCGCAACGGTTGCAGTATTTTACGGATCACGTCCTCTTTTATATGACGGTACGGGACGATCGGTCACGGTATCAGCTTGGTTGTACGATATGGAGATGATTTTCTATACCTGCTGTAACGACCCGCCTAGCACGGACCGTTACCGTACATACATACATACTTAACTTGTTTTACATACTTATTTACTTGACAAATATAGGGGAATTTTTTTTTTTTTTTTTTCTATTACTGAAGTACTGTTTGGAATAATATAAACATAAAATATTAAGCATAAATTTTCGGAAGACTGTAGCGGCTTTTCCCTTCTTTCACAGTTGCCCAGCCAACTCCACCATCTTGCATCAAAAATCGCCAGTAGGTTGCTTACCTACAGCATAGACATAAGGCGTGAGCTTTCGCTCAGCAAGCACAACTATTTTATCCGCAACTTAAACAATCATAAACTTGGTATAGCATATCCTAACATATGATAATCATGCATGATCCAATTATGCTTTATTATGCTTAATTTATCATGCTTTCATAACAAACTTTTATCTCTTAACTTGCTTATGGGCCCCTTAACATGAGTGACCGTACCGGGCGCGCAACTATGGAATGGTTGGGGCGGCCAAACCATTTCCAACTCATTCCACAGTCCTACCCGACCTTGGACGGGTCGGTACGTCACAGGCAAGCTTGCTTGCTATCATACTTGTTTGTCATCTTGACCTTGTTCTTATTATTTGCGATCATGCTTCATGAGGTCACATGAATATAATCTGTAATCATATATTACTCATGCCATCTATTTGTTATTTCAAATTATAGCACACAACATACACTGCATCAGTAAACATGTTACAACCAAAAAGCCTATGCTGTAGGCGGAGTTGCGCTTACCTCTCTCACTATGTCCCTCTTGAGGCTGTTCTCCTAATAGGCACAGCTGCAGGCCTTTCCTGCTTGAATAGGGACGTAGATAAGAGTCTAATTCTTGTTATAAAATGTTGGTATCCTAACCAACACGCTGATGAAATTCTAGTTGTATGTCCCCTATCATGGGATATCCAATTTGGTCATAAATTAGTTATTTAACCTGCTTGGAAATAATTATTCTTTGATTATTTCCTTACGAGATTACTTTAGATAATCTCTTGGGTTATATAATATTAGGTTTTCTCAAAAACTTGGTTTGATTACAAATTCTATCCAATTTCTTATCTTTTTTTGCTATTTAGGAAATTCAGTTTTAAATCCCTTTTTTGTAAAAATTCCAATTTTTGAAACAAATCCTTATAATGGTCGTTTCCAGGGTTAAGAACTGCCTTTGGAACAGTTTTACGCAAAAATACCATTTTTTTTCAAAACAGTTTGTAAACTCATGTGCAGGAATTTTTGGTTCCCTGCACACTCTTCATAAAACAATACCAGTTTAAAGATCCATTTGGAATTTGAAAAACTTGTCTTCACGAAAGTTGTAGCTCTCGAAAAATGCTAAAACTTTCGTGTTTTATAAAAAACCCAGTTCTGCCTGTACTCACGTCAGTTTTTGTTTGAAGTTGGCTGATCCTGAAAACTGGGTCTAGGCAGACCAGCCACGGGTTTTTGTAAAAACGGAGACCATTGGAGCCTCATTTTTAAATTCTGCTCGTGCTGTTCTCTAGGAAAAATCGTTCCGAGCAACTTTCGTGTTATAACCTTTTCCCAATTCGGCCTCTAAAGCCCTCTAATTCCTATTTTCCCGAAACTGGTCAGTTTGAGTCCGAAATGGGCAGTTTCGGTTGTTTAATCCGGTTTACGTCCTATTTCGTAAAATCTACCTCGACCGACCACGTCGGGAGCCTATATGGAAAACACACAGCGTTTCTAACGTCCCACATGAACCCATAAATTGTCCAATTGAAACCATGCAAACCATATTCAAAAGCCCTAAGCCTATGTTTGCATTAACCCTAACTTTGCTCCTTAATTCAACATACTTCAAGTACTGCCCTAGGGCAGATTTTTCTGACCAAATCAGGGGACACACACCCTAAGCAATCAAGCATGAAAACCAACCATAAACAAACATAAATCATGCAAGAATTTAAACCACACACCCTTAGATCTACAAATCAAGCACAAACACTAACTAGGCATAAAATAGGGGTTGGACTTATGTCCTTACAACCAAATTGAATCCTCCTCAAACTTTGAATTTAAACTCAAATGAGAGAGTTAGGGCTTGTGGAGTTTTACCTTAGACCAAAGTCAATTTTGGTCACCAACTCTTTCCTCCACCTAGCTCCCCCCTAGCTCACGGCCACCCTCCAATTGATCACCAAAAATTTTTTGGTTGGCTTCCTTGGTTGCTCCTCTCCAAGCCGAGCACCCTTACCAAAATTTGGCCCAAAATTTCAGTCCTTTCTTTCTCCCTTTCTCCCACGGCTTCACACCCCAAAAGTCTAAAAAAAATTTCTGAATTTCCCTTGGTTTTCCCTAGTGCAAAACCGAACCTTAGGAACAAAACCCCCAAGGAAATTTTCTGATTTCTCTCACCCCTTTCTCTTCTTGGTTTTCTGAATTTTTGTGAGGAGAAATTTGGCCAGAATTTGGCTGCTTTTCTCTGATTTTTCCAGCCAAAAACAGCCCCCCACAAGGTCTATTTATAGATGGGTTTTTGGACTACTTTGCAAATAAATTTGTTCACCCTTTTTCCTTCAAGTCCTTGGAGAAAATTTAATTAAATTTCAGCCCCAAAAGGACCGGCCAGCTCATGGTCTAGAAGAGTCCACTTTAATCCAAAAATTTCTTTTATTATTTTTTTTTCCTTAATGATGTCATAATTAACATTTTGTGATGTAATCAAGCTTTTAAGGCTTGTTTGGCCTTTATTCTTGATACACAGTCCAAATTCATGCTAACATAAATATTTTCAATACTGTTAACTATTAATAACAGTATTTAATCACCAAACTGCAGTCCAAAATTTATCTGTGTAAAATTTGACTGTATAAAAATTTTCTTATAAATTGAAGCCCTTTGGCCCAAGATACCCTAATTTATGTGCTTGATTTTTCTAGGGTGATTTTAAATCTTACTCTTGCTATCTTGTCTGAAAAATAGTTTTTTCGCAGTATATTTTCCATACTGCTTGTTCATAAGACAGTATCATCATATGGTTGACTTTTCTGGTCAACCCTTGACTTTTTGAGTCACCTTTGACTTTTTAGGTCAAACTTTGACCACCATGCAACCTCATGCAAACGTAAAATTTTCTACTCTTTTGACTCAAAATGATACCTACTGAGTTAAGCAATTATTTTTAAGTCCCATAATATCACGAGAACTTAAAATTCCACATAAAAACCTTGTCTCAGGTTTCTCATAAATACCTTTAAAATTTAGCATAAGTTTCTATACAAGAGAACGTAAGATCGTAAAAAAAAATTTAGTTATTACAATCTACCCCCCTTAAAAATTTTCGTCCTCGAAAATTAGAATAAATCGGGGTAGTTCTTTCTCATCTCATCTTCCAATTCCCAGGTTGCTTCTTCAACCTTGTGGTTGCGCCATAATACTTTAACCAGGGGAATGGTTTTATTTCTTAGGACCTTCTCTTCTCGATCCAGAATTCGAACTGGCTTTTCTTCATATGTCAAGTCTGTTCTAACTTCCACCGGTTCTTGGCTTAGCACATGCGACGGATCTGGTACATACTTCTTTAACATGGAAACGTGAAATACATCGTGCATCGCAGCTAATTCCGGTGGCAAAGCAAGCCTGTAAGCTACCTTCCCAATCCTTTCAAGGATCTCAAACGGTCCCGTATATCTCGGACTCAACTTTCCCTTTTTGCCAAATCTCATTACCCCTTTCATAGGAGCAATCTTAATGAACACGGCATCTCCAACTTGAAATTCCAAGGGCCTTCTACGTTTGTCGGCATAACTTTTCTGTCTGCTAAAAGCTATGTCGAGCCTTTGCTTAATCTTCTTAATATCTTCAGAAGTCTTCTTGATGAAATCTGTTGTTTGCAGCTGCTTCTGTCCAACTTCCTGCCAGTGGATAGGAGATCGACATTTTCTTCCATAAAGGGCTTCAAATGGTGCCATACCAATCGAAGCGTGATAACTGTTGTTGTAGGAAAATTCGATTAATGGCAATTTCTGATCCCAGTTTCCTTTGAAATCCAGAACACATGATCTCAGCATATCTTCCAATGTTTGGATTGTTCGTTCCGACTGGCCATCGGTTTGAGGGTGAAAAGCTGTGCTAAACTTTAGTTTTGATCCCATAGCATTGTGGACACTGGTCCAAAATCGAGAGGTGAAACGTCCGTCACGGTCTGAAATGATCGACTTTGGCACTCCATGCAGCCTAACAATCTGAGATACGTAGACTTCAGCCAATTTGTCCACAGAGAAGGTGGCTTTGATTGCAATGAAATGGGCTGATTTGGTCAATCTATCTACCACAACCCAAATTGTGTCATATCCACCTGTTGTCCTGGGTAAACCTACTACGAAATCCATAGTAATCTGCTCCCATTTCCATTCAGGGAACTCTATTTTCTGCAGTTCTCCTCCAGGATGACGGTGTTCAGCCTTAATTTTCTGGCAAGTTAGGCATTTTGACACGTATTCTGCTACTTCGTTCTTCATTTTTGGCCACCAAAAGTTTTCTCGAAGATCCTTGTACATCTTGGAAGCTCCTGGGTGTACCGAGTATGGCGTTTTATGAGCTTCTGACATGATCTGATCCTTCAAAAACTCAAAGTCGGGAACACAGATCCTTTCCTTGAAATAAATAGTGCCATCGGCAGAAGTCTTAAACTCCTTGTTCTTATTGCCAAAAAGTTGTGCCTTAAGCAAAAATGAATCTTTTCCTTGATGCGCCTTGATGGATTCCAGTAGATCGGACTGAAGAGTCAGAGAAGATAATTTTCCCATGATCATTTCCAGGTTGAACTCAGAAATCTCCTTTTGCAGTGGCTTAGGAAATGTTTCGATAGACATTAACATGCCCGAGGATTTTCTACTTAAGGCATCTGCTACCCTGTTTGCCTTCCCAGGGTGATAAAGAATCTCACAATCGTAGTCTTTTACAAGTTCCAGCCATCTACGCTGTCTCATGTTGAGCTCCTTCTGAGTGAAAATATACTTGAGACTTTGGTGATCGGTGTAGATTTCACATTTATTTCCATACAAATAATGTCTCCAGATCTTGAGCGCGAAAACTACGGCCGCTAGCTCCAAATCATGCGTAGGATAATTCCGCTCATGCTTCTTCAGTTGCCTTGACGCATAGGCCACTACTTTCCCATTTTGCATCAGGACCGCTCCTAACCCGTTCTTGGAAGCATCGCTGTAAATTACGAAATTTCCCGCATCCACATCAGGGATAATTAACACGGGCGCACTTGTCAACTTTTTCTTGAGCTCCTGGAAACTTTCTTCACATTTCTGAGTCCATTCGTACTTCTTATCTTTTCGTGTAAGGGCTGTGAGTGGAGCAGCGATCTTGGAAAATCCCTCGACAAACCGTCGGTAGTATCCTGCTAATCCAAGAAAACTTCTTATCTCCGTAACACTTTTGGGTACCGGCCATAAACTTACTGCTTCCACTTTTGCGGGATCTACAGAAATTCCTTCTCTCGACACAACATGTCCCAAGAAATGAACTTTCTCCAGCCAAAACTCACATTTCGTGAACTTAGCATAAAGTTTATTCCTCTTCAACGTTTCCATGACCAGCCTAAGGTGTTGCGCATGATCTTCCTCGGACCTTGAGTAAATCAAGATGTCGTCAATAAAAACGATGACAAATTTGTCCAAATATTCCTTGAATACTCGGTTCATAAGATCCATAAAGGCGGCTGGGGCGTTGGTTAATCCAAAGGGCATAACCAAAAACTCATAATGCCCATATCGTGTGCGAAATGCTGTCTTGGAGATATCTGCCTCCTTAATCCTGAGCTGATGGTACCCCGACCGTAGATCGACTTTTGAAAACACAACTGCTCCTCGGAGTTGATCGAAAAGATCGTCAATCCTTGGAAGAGGATACTTATTCTTAATCGTAATCTTGTTTAGTTCACGATAATCGATGCACATACGCAAAGATCCATCCTTTTTCTTGACGAACAAAACGGGTGCTCCCCATGGAGAATAACTTTGTCGGATGAATCCTTTGTCGAGCAATTCTTGCAACTGTACTTGAAGTTCTCTTAGCTCAGCTGGTGCCATACGATAAGGGGCTTTCGAAATTGGTGCTGCTCCAGGTAGCAACTCAATCTCAAAAGAGATTTCTCTTTCTGGAGGAAGTCCCGGCAAATCCTTTGGAAAAATATCTACAAATTCCTTAATAACTGGAACATCTTCTGGTGTCAGCTCCATTTCTTGATCCTTATCCACTATGTTAGCTAAATATCCTTGACAACCATTAGCTAACATTTTCCAAGCCCGGATTGCAGAAACGAATCGAGTTGCTGGGCTCCGTGGCTGACCATAAAAGTTGAACTCGGCTTCGCCGTAAGGATTGAACGTCACACACCTCTTCCGGCAGTCAATCTTGGCGTTGTATTTACTCAAGAAGTCCATTCCTAAGATCACATCGAAATCCTGAAGTTTGATTGCGATGAGATCTACATATAATTCTCTGTCACAAATTCCTACGGATGTGTTTCGTATCCAAAAGTTGGACCACAAAATTTCTCCGGATGGCAGAGAGGTTTTAAAAGGTTGTTTTAGACTATCCACACCTCTTCCTAACTTCTGAGCAAATTCCAATGATATGAACGAGTGGGTGGCACCGGAATCAAATAAGGCAATTGCGTCATAAGTGGCGATAGAAATCTGACCTGTCACCACATGCGAAGTTCCGGCTTCTGCATCTCCCTTTGTATAGGCGTAGATTCTGGCTTGCGGTTCAGGAGCCTCTAATCTGCCCTGAGCGATCGAAGGTCCTTCGAGCTTTGCCTGGACTGCATGCAACTGGCTGTTAGGGTTCCGGCCTGAATATGAAGGATTCTGGCCTTGGGTGTTCAAAGTGCAGTTCTTTGCATAATGGCCTTCTTTACCACAGAGATAACAAGCATTTGACCCCATCCGGCATATTCCCGGGTGTTTCCTCCCGCACTTAGTACACACTGGGTAGCTGTTGTTATTTCCCTCGTTCCCCCGAACAATCTTTTTCTGAGGGTAATTCCTTTGCTGACTCTGGCCAGAAAAATTTTCCTTTCGTTTATTCCTTCCGAACTGCTTAGAGCCTTGAGCAAGATTACGGGGTTGACCTTTCTGATTTACTTCAAAATTTTGGCGGGGTTGTGTCTGCTTTCCCATGGCCTTTTCTTCCTTTCTTGCTTTAAAAAACTGAGCCCGTTCTTCCTTATCTCGGTTATTCCAATATTCTGCCCTTATGGCCCGACTTATACAATCGGACACTCGAGTAGGTGGACTTTCACCAGCACTGACTTGTTTGGCTATATCTGACCGGAACATCTTCATCATTAATCTGACTTTTTCTGTCTCACTGGGCACCAGTTCCGGACACAATCGGGCTAACTGTTCAAACTTGTTGACAGCCTCCATTACCGTCATCGATCCCTGTCTCAGACTAGTAAATTCATCTTGCTGGGCCGCCAAGATTTCCCTGTTAAAGTACATTGTCCGGAATTCTGACACAAAGTCTTGCCAACTCATAGTGGTAACATCACGACGCATCTGGACGGTCATCCACCAGTGTCTAGCGTCTTTCTTGAGCGCAAAGGAAGCACATAAAACTTTTTCCTGCTCAGTCAGCCGCATAAAATCCAAAATAACTTGGATGTCAATTAACCAATTGTCAGCGGCAATCGGATCTGTGGGTCCCTCAAATTCTGGCGCTTTCATTCGCCTAAACCTCTCATAAAGTAAATCTTCCCGTACTTGGGGTAAGTTTGCTTGCGCTTCTACAGGTGCTACTGGGACCTCTGGTTGAACCTCTGGTCGAATATCAGGTACCGGGGGTACTGCTGGAGGTACCCTGACATTTTGAGGGGGAACCTCATTAGCCTGAGGTCTCTGGTTGATCTGAGCTAACTGCTCCCGGAGTCTATTTGTCTCCTGCTGTTGTTCGAGTAACTGTCGTTGCAAATCTGCTACAACAGTTGCTAGATCCGGTGCAGGTGGATTCTGATTTACAGGCATTGTTCTGCGAGGTCGTACCATCTTTTATTTCCTATTAAATTATAAGAAAAGATATTATCGAACTAGTAACATCCTTTCCTTCATCATGCATCGCAACACGATTATTCTTATCATGCTCATATGGTATCATGGCTTCCATAGTCGTAACATATCGTATCATAACATGATTTTCATGATCATAACATAACATGGTATTGAACTGTTTCTTGTATATTTACAATAAGTACATCGTTCTAACAGTACTGTAAATACATATCTGTTTCTTATATACATGGACAAAAAAAATATTAATGGGAGTGTCTAACACTTCACCATCATATATACTCAAAAAGAATGGCGATGGAAGTGGCTACTACTTTCCATCAGTACAAGCCTATTATCCAAAAAGAAATAAGCAAGTACCTATCAGTTCTGGGGTCAAAATAAGTATACATGAACGATCAAAATCACAATCTATATCACCATCTAGGGGGCTGCGTCGGAGTCGGTCTCCCAATATCCGTCATCAAAAAGAATCTCCTCCGGGTCATCAACAGGATCCTCCTGGTCCTCAACCCATCCTGCCTGCTCCATAATCTCGTCATCATCCTCCTCGTCACTGGATATGTCAATGGCGACAGGACCTGCTGGCGGGTCAGCTGGCATCTCCTCGATATCATCCTCCTCGTCACTGGAGATATCGATGATAATGGAATCTGCTGGTGGATCTCCGGGTATGATCACAACGTCATCCTCGTCTGGGTCTCCGGCCTCCGGGTCACCCTGAGCATCTGCCGGCTCCTCAGCCTCATGAGCTGGCACCGCCTGCTCCGGAACTGCAGGGATCGGCTCCTCTAGAGGTACTGGTCCTACCTCGTAAACAGGCTCTGCTATACCAGCATCATCTACAGGTGCCTGGTGATCACTTCCCACGGCCACTGGTGGCTCGGCATCAGCGTGTACCTCAGCCCGCAAAATATCCTCTATCATGTGCTCCACAGACATCCTGGGTGAGGGAAAAGGAACATGCTGACGAATACGGCTAGGTAAGCCGTTCCGCAGAACTGTCAATGCCTCCAACACCGGGTGGACCATGTCCTGCGAAACATGGGGCAACATGGCCTCATGAAATCTCGTGCAGTAGTGGGCCATGGTCTCGAGAGGATATGCATGCCACTCAAGAGTATAACTGTGGTATCGCGTGTCATACATATCTCTATATATATCAGGGTCACGCTGAGGTGCTCCTGGCCCGTAGTCCAGTATCGGTCCAAAGCGGCCTATCAATAGCGAGCGGAAATGCCCCCATGTCCGGCTGGGTAACTGAGGCTCTCCTACGGCCATCCACCAAATACGGGCGTCGCCAGTCAAGCATCGACTACCCAATGAAACCTGCAACCGACCCGGGATATGGCTGGTACGGAAAATAAGCTCCATGTCATATAACCATGCTCCCAAGGATATCGTGCGACTCGTACCATCAAAGGATAACGGATGCGCCTCGTAGAAAGACGATATAGCCTCACGGTCCGCATCTACGTGATCCGGATCCATGTCGACGAATCTAAAAACCAAAATCACATAATAAATATTTATATAAAAACAAATCTTAACTTACAATGATAATGGCGATGGCAGGCGAACTGTGAAATCAGGTAGCAGGGAACCGCTCTGATACCAACTCTGTAACGACCCGCCTAGCACGGACCGTTACCGTACATACATACATACTTAACTTGTTTTACATACTTATTTACTTGACAAATATAGGGGAATTTTTTTTTTTTTTTTTTCTATTACTGAAGTACTGTTTGGAATAATATAAACATAAAATATTAAGCATAAATTTTCGGAAGATGTAGCGGCTTTTCCCTTCTTTCACAGTTGCCCAGCCAACTCCACCATCTTGCATCAAAAATCGCCAGTAGGTTGCTTACCTACAGCATAGACATAAGGCGTGAGCTTTCGCTCAGCAAGCACAACTATTTTATCCGCAACTTAAACAATCATAAACTTGGTATAGCATATCCTAACATATGATAATCATGCATGATCCAATTATGCTTTATTATGCTTAATTTATCATGCTTTCATAACAAACTTTTATCTCTTAACTTGCTTATGGGCCCCTTAACATGAGTGACCGTACCGGGCGCGCAACTATGGAATGGTTGGGGCGGCCAAACCATTTCCAACTCATTCCACAGTCCTACCCGACCTTGGACGGGTCGGTACGTCACAGGCAAGCTTGCTTGCTATCATACTTGTTTGTCATCTTGACCTTGTTCTTATTATTTGCGATCATGCTTCATGAGGTCACATGAATATAATCTGTAATCATATATTACTCATGCCATCTATTTGTTATTTCAAATTATAGCACACAACATACACTGCATCAGTAAACATGTTACAACCAAAAAGCCTATGCTGTAGGCGGAGTTGCGCTTACCTCTCTCACTATGTCCCTCTTGAGGCTGTTCTCCTAATAGGCACAGCTGCAGGCCTTTCCTGCTTGAATAGGGACGTAGATAAGAGTCTAATTCTTGTTATAAAATGTTGGTATCCTAACCAACACGCTGATGAAATTCTAGTTGTATGTCCCCTATCATGGGATATCCAATTTGGTCATAAATTAGTTATTTAACCTGCTTGGAAATAATTATTCTTTGATTATTTCCTTACGAGATTACTTTAGATAATCTCTTGGGTTATATAATATTAGGTTTTCTCAAAAACTTGGTTTGATTACAAATTCTATCCAATTTCTTATCTTTTTTTGCTATTTAGGAAATTCAGTTTTAAATCCCTTTTTTGTAAAAATTCCAATTTTTGAAACAAATCCTTATAATGGTCGTTTCCAGGGTTAAGAACTGCCTTTGGAACAGTTTTACGCAAAAATACCATTTTTTTTCAAAACAGTTTGTAAACTCATGTGCAGGAATTTTTGGTTCCCTGCACACTCTTCATAAAACAATACCAGTTTAAAGATCCATTTGGAATTTGAAAAACTTGTCTTCACGAAAGTTGTAGCTCTCGAAAAATGCTAAAACTTTCGTGTTTTATAAAAAACCCAGTTCTGCCTGTACTCACGTCAGTTTTTGTTTGAAGTTGGCTGATCCTGAAAACTGGGTCTAGGCAGACCAGCCACGGGTTTTTGTAAAAACGGAGACCATTGGAGCCTCATTTTTAAATTCTGCTCATTCTGTTCTCTAGGAAAAATCGTTCCGAGCAACTTTCGTGTTATAACCTTTTCCCAATTCGGCCTCTAAAGCCCTCTAATTCCTATTTTCCCGAAACTGGTCAGTTTGAGTCCGAAATGGGCAGTTTCGGTTGTTTAATCCGGTTTACGTCCTATTTCGTAAAATCTACCTCGACCGACCACGTCGGGAGCCTATATGGAAAACACACAGCGTTTCTAACGTCCCACATGAACCCATAAATTGTCCAATTGAAACCATGCAAACCATATTCAAAAGCCCTAAGCCTATGTTTGCATTAACCCTAACTTTGCTCCTTAATTCAACATACTTCAAGTACTGCCCTAGGGCAGATTTTTCTGACCAAATCAGGGGACACACACCCTAAGCAATCAAGCATGAAAACCAACCATAAACAAACATAAATCATGCAAGAATTTAAACCACACACCCTTAGATCTACAAATCAAGCACAAACACTAACTAGGCATAAAATAGGGGTTGGACTTATGTCCTTACAACCAAATTGAATCCTCCTCAAACTTTGAATTTAAACTCAAATGAGAGAGTTAGGGCTTGTGGAGTTTTACCTTAGACCAAAGTCAATTTTGGTCACCAACTCTTTCCTCCACCTAGCTCCCCCCTAGCTCACGGCCACCCTCCAATTGATCACCAAAAATTTTTTGGTTGGCTTCCTTGGTTGCTCCTCTCCAAGCCGAGCACCCTTACCAAAATTTGGCCCAAAATTTCAGTCCTTTCTTTCTCCCTTTCTCCCACGGCTTCACACCCCAAAAGTCTAAAAAAAATTTCTGAATTTCCCTTGGTTTTCCCTAGTGCAAAACCGAACCTTAGGAACAAAACCCCCAAGGAAATTTTCTGATTTCTCTCACCCCTTTCTCTTCTTGGTTTTCTGAATTTTTGTGAGGAGAAATTTGGCCAGAATTTGGCTGCTTTTCTCTGATTTTTCCAGCCAAAAACAGCCCCCCACAAGGTCTATTTATAGATGGGTTTTTGGACTACTTTGCAAATAAATTTGTTCACCCTTTTTCCTTCAAGTCCATGGAGAAAATTTAATTAAATTTCAGCCCCAAAAGGACCGGCCAGCTCATGGTCTAGAAGAGTCCACTTTAATCCAAAAATTTCTTTTATTTTATTTTTTTTTTTTTAATGATGTCATAATTAACATTTTGGTGATGTAATCAAGCTTTTAAGGCTTGTTTGGCCTTTATTCTTGATACACAGTCCAAATTCATGCTAACATAAATATTTTCAATACTGTTAACTATTAATAACAGTATTTAATCACCAAACTGCAGTCCAAAATTTATCTGTGTAAAATTTGACTGTATAAAAATTTTCTTATAAATTGAAGCCCTTTGGCCCAAGATACCCTAATTTATGTGCTTGATTATTCTAGGGTGATTTTAAATCTTACTCTTGCTATCTTGTCTGAAAAATGGTTTTTTCGCAGTATATTTTCCATACTGCTTGTTTATAAGACAGTATCATCATATGGTTGACTTTTCTGGTCAACCCTTGACTTTTTGAGTCACCTTTGACTTTTTAGGTCAAACTTTGACCACCATGCAACCTCATGCAAACGTAAAATTTTCTACTCTTTTGACTCAAAATGATACCTACTGAGTTAAGCAATTATTTTTAAGTCCCATAATATCACGAGAACTTAAAATTCCACATAAAAACCTTGTCTCAGGTTTCTCATAAATACCTTTAAAATTTAGCATAAGTTTCTATACAAGAGAACGTAAGATCGTAAAAAAAAATTTAGTTATTACACCTGCCACATCGAGGACCGTTCACAGGTCTCGCTAGCTAGTCGTTGCCTGATTGCGGACGCTAGGCTATGGTGGATGACCTACGGGGAGCAGCAGATGCCCAGTCGAACGTGGGCACATTTTCGCGCCGTAGTACTTGCACAATACGGGCCGATTCCTATGGGAGGGCCCGACGACGATGGACAGTACCGAGATCCCGAGATCTATCGGGACATGCATTATAGGCGATACCAGAGTTTCGTCGCAGATTGGTACGCGTACCCGCAGGAGTCCACGGGCCATTACTGCTGCAGATTTCAGGAGGTTATACTGCCCTATATTCCTCAGGATATGCCTCATCCCCAGCTACAGGCGTTGGTGATATTGCGAAACGGGGTACCACCTCGTATCCGACGATTTGTCAAGGAGCCCACGATAGAGAGGACAGTTGGGGATATGATGGATGACATCTTGCAAGTTGAGGTGACAGCACATATGGCGCAGGCTGACGCCTTTATGAATGAGCATCAGGTCCCAGTCGACGATGTCGGGATAGGGGGACCCCAACATGAGGTGGGTCCAATGTTTCCCGAGGACCCGATTCCTGCCATGCCCTTACAGGAGATCCCAGCCCAAGAGGCTGAGGACCAGATGGACGCCGAAGGCCCGGCTGATGATTTGATTGCTCCGGTGGACCCACCGGAAGACCCTCCCGTTATTATCATCCCTAGCGACGACGAGGACGAGGAGGATGATATGGAGCCCGAGGTCGAGCAGGGTGACTGGGTGGAGGACATTGACGACGCCGAGGGCGATCCCGAGGAGATACGATTCCACAATGAAGATTGGGACGAAGACTCTGACGCCGATTCCGATATTTCGATGATTACGCTTGAAGTTATAGTTTAGTTAGGACCGATATGTATACGTACTTTTGACCTTAGGATTGTATGTATTAGCTTATTATTTTTCTGATATAGGCTTGTACTTTTACGATGGTAGAGTAATAAACACTCCCATCATATTTTTGATTATATACGATGGTAAAGTGTTAGACACTTCCATCATATTTTGACCTTGTATATAAAGATATGTATGTATAGTATGATGTATTCAATTTGTAATTACAGTATTGTGAATTACGATGTACAAAGTATGTACATAATGTACTTTAAAAAAAAAAAAAAAAAAAACCGTGCAGACACGGGATATATAACAAGAGTATGTTATATATATTATGAAAGTTATGTTATATTATGATAAGTATCTATTATGATACGATGATACCTTTTATGTTATGGTATGAAATGTTTACGATATGATGTGTTAATTCATGATATGATAAGTCATGTATGAAAGAAATGATATTAATAGTACGATGATATCTTTTCATGTGTTAGGATTTAAAAGATGGTACGTCCACGAAGAACGGTACCACTTAACCCGCCCGAGCCAGATCTCGCGACCATCGTAGCAAATCTACAACGGCAGCTGCTAGAACAGCAGCAAGAGACGGAAAGACTTCGAGCTCAGATAGCTCAGATGAACCAGGGACCCCAGATTAACGAGGTTCCACCCCGAGCTCAACCAGTACCTCCAATAGTACCCCCGGTACCTGAGGTTCAGCCAGAAGCTCCTCAGAATCTTAACATTCCAATGGCACCCGTTGGAGGACAAGCAAACCTACAGCCAGTGAGGGAAGACTTACTGTACGAGCGATTCAGGCGAATGAAGGCGCCTGAGTTCGAAGGCCCGACGGACCCGATTGCCGCGGATAATTGGTTGATCGACATTCAAGTTATCTTGGATTTCATGCGGCTAACGGAACAAGAGAAAGTTATCTGCGCTTCTTTTGCCCTGAAAAAGGATGCGCGACATTGGTGGATGACCGTGCAAATGCGCCGTGATGTTACGGCCATGAGCTGGCAAGACTTTGTGACCGAGTTTCGCGCCATGTACTACAACAGAGAGATCCTTGCCGTTCAACAAGATGAGTTCACGAACTTCAGACAAGGGTCAATGACGGTAATGGAGGCCATACAGAAGTTTGAACAGCTAGCTCGGTTGTGTCCAGATTTGGTTCCGAGTGAAACGGAGAAAGTGCGAAGGATGATGAAGATGCTTAGAACCGACATTGCCAAGCAAGTGAGTGCTGGCAGTAGTCCGCCTACCCTGGTGTCTGATTGCATAAGTCGGGCGATAAGAGCCGAATACTGGATTAACCAGGATAAGGAGGCTAGAGCTCAATTTTTCAAGGCTAAAAAGGAGGAAAAGGCGGCAGCAAAGCCAACGCAGCCTCGACAGGACACGGAGTCTCACCCGAAGGGCCAATCTAGTAATCTTACACAAGGTTCCAATCAAGCTGGGAGGAACAAAAGAAAAGGAAATTTCTCGGGCCAGAATCAACAAGGGAATTTCCCTCAGAAAAAGAACAATCGAGGGAATGAGAATACTAACGTCAGCTATCCCGCGTGCGCAACATGTGGAAAGAAACACCCGGGAGTGTGTAGGATGGGGACAAATGCTTGCTACCTTTGTGGCAAGGAAGGGCACTATGCACGGAACTGCCCCCAGAACAACCAAAACCAGAACCAGAGCCCTCAGTATCCAAACCGGAATGCAAGCAGCCAGCTACATGCAGTCCAAGCAAGGCTCGAAGGACCCTCAATTGCGCAAGGAAGATTAGAGGCTCCTGAACCCCAAGCTAGGATTTACGCTTATACCGATGGAAATGCTGAAGCTGGAACTTCTAATGTGGTGACAAGATAGATTTTATCGCCACATAAGACATTATTGTATTATCTAATTCTGGTGCCACTCACTTGCTTGTATTTATGGAGTTTGCCCAGAAATTAGGAAGTAGTATAGATAATTTTAAAACAGCCTTTTAAAAAATTTCTTTGCTTGTTAAAGGAATTTTGTGGTTTGAATTTTTTCTTTTTTAATGAAAATATTTTTGTAATTATAATGACTGAGAATTGCTTGTAGATCTCATCGCAATCAAGCTTTAGGATTTCGATGTGATCTTAGAAACGGATTTCTTAAGTTATTACAACGCTAAGTTTGATTCCCAAAAGCATTGAGAGACGTTTAGCCCTTTCGACAAGGAAAAGTCCAATCTTTACGGACCATTGCGAAGCTCAACAACCGGATTAATCTTGGCAACGAAGGATCAGACGATGTCAGAAGCCCATAAGACGTCATATTTGGTACATCCAGGAGCTTTTAAGATGTACCAAGACCTCTGAGAGAATTATCAGTGGCCAAACATGTAGAATAAAGTGATGGAATTCGTGTCAAAATGCCTAACTTGTCAGAAAGTTAAGGCCAAACACCGACATCCTGGAGGAGATTTGCAGAAAATTGACTGAAATCCACATATCTCAGATTGTGAAACTGCATGGAGCACCAAATCAAGCATCTCAGACCGGGATGGACGCTTCCTTTCTCGATTATGAACGAATGTTCATACTGCCATGGGGTCGAAATTAAAGATTAATACGGTTTTTCACCCCAAAATGGCCAAACGGAAAGAACTACCCCGAATTATTCTGATTTTCGAGGACGAAAATTTTTAAGGGGGGTAGATTGTAATACCTAGATTTTTTCAATGTTACTATTTCTTTTTAAAGAAATTAAATGTATACCATCAAGGTATTATTAAAAGAGAAGCTCGGTTAAGAGTTTTCTTACATTTTATGAGTTTTCAGGATCAATAAAACTCAAAATGGACTATGTAGATTAGCAACGGACCTTTTAAGACAAAAAGGGTTGAAAAAGTATATGATTTTACGAAAGTCAAAGTTTGACCAAGAACGGTCAAAGGAGTGACTTTGCAGTATTGTGTAATAAAGAATACTGTAAAAGCCGTCTTTACGATTGAGATAGCATGAATAGGCTTTGAAAACCACCTTAGAAAATCAAGCACACCTAGTAGGAATTAAAGACCAAAAGGGCTCGGAAGTATAAGAAAAATTTTATACAGTCCATTTTTACGCAGATAAATTTTGGACTGCAGTCAAGTAAAACAGTACTGAATTGTACTGTGTATTAGTAAACACAGTATTAGATTTATCTGTGTTAGCTTAAAATGGGTTTGCTTTTCAAAAATTAGCCAAACAAGGCCTTAGGATGACATCATATACCTTCTAAATTATGACATCATCCTTATTTGGAATTATGACATCATAATTCCATGAACCAAGCCTTGAATGACAAGTGTCTTGTTCTAGAAAAAATTTTGCTTCTTCCACAAGGGAATGGCCGGCCACCTTGCATGCCAATTGGCAAATTTTTCAAAAATTTAGGGGTCAAAATTGAATTTTAAAAAGTTCTCCTTTTGCCTATAAATAGGGGTGGTCCTTGTTCATTTTTCACAACATCTAGCCAAACTCTTGCCATTTTTCTGCCCATCCAAAACCGAGAAAGAAAGTGAGAGGGAGCCAAGAAAAAAAAATGAAAATTTTCCTAAACCAAGCTTAGGTTAGTGTTCGGTTTGCAAGGGAAAGCTAAGGGGAGAGTTTGAGAAATTTTCCCAGCCTTTTCTAGGCTTGCTGCCGAGTGTTTAAGTGCAGGAAAAACCAAGAGAGAAACTCAAAATTTAAGGGGTAAAGTTAGGGTCAATTCGGGTTTGATTCAATCAACCGAAAACAAGTTTTGAGACCATTTTTTTTGGTCTAGGGCAGCCACGGTTTTGAGCAAGGGAAAGCAGTTAAAAAAACTGCAATTTTAGTGTTTCAAGGGTGGTGTGGCCGAGCCTTAGGTGAAGGACAAATCTTGAGGCCAAACCAAATTTTTGGCAACTTGGTGTGGTGAAAACCGTGTGTGGTGTGGAAGTTTTTGGACCCAAACCCTAGCCTTGAGCCAAGGTAATTTCTTTAGCTCAAACCTTTTCAATTAAGCTTTCAATTTGAAATTTATTTGTATTTCAAGTTGAAATTTGTAAGAGCATAAGCTCAAGTTTTCTTTGCCCTAGATTGGTTAGGTGTGGTGCTTGATTTAGGGTTAAGGGTGGGTTGGTTTAATAGCTTTGATTTGGTTATGTTTATGCTTGTTGATTGATAGGTTGCATGCTAGATGTGAATGGTTGTATGCCCCTGATTTTTGGTCCACAATCTGCCCTAGGCAGTGCATGTTGGACTGCTAAGTTTAAGGGTGAATGGATGATGAATGGTTTAATTGTAATGCAAAGTTAGAACCATGCAAACCTAGGCTAGGTTAATGCGGGTTTTGGTTTGCATGGGCACGTTTGAGTTGCATGTTGGTTCATATGGGACGTTAGAAAACGCTGCATGTATGCTATCTAGGCTCCCGCGTGATCGGTTGAGTTAGATTACACGAAATAGGACGTAAAACGAATTTAAAACCGAAAACTGCCAGTTCGGGTACCAACTGGCCAGTTTCGGGAAAAGTGAAATTTGAGGCCTTTAGAGGCCGAACTGGGTAAAACGTAAAACATAAAAGTTGTTCAGAACGAGTTTTCCTAGAGGGCAGCGCGACAGAATCCCAAAATGAGGCTCCAATGGTCTCCGTTTCTACAAAAATCCGTGGCTAGTCTGCCCAGACCCAGTTTACAGGATCAGCCAGTTTTTAACAAAAACTGACGCAAATACAAGCAGAACTGGATTTTTCTCAAAACACGAAAGTTTTAGGATTTTTCGAGAGCTAGAACTTTCGTGAAGACAACTTTTTCAAAATCAGAATGGATTTTTAAACTGACACGGTTTTATAAAGATTGTGCAGGGAATAGGAAATTCCTGTATAGGATTTTCTAAAAACAGTTCCGAAAAATTATATATTTTCCCAAAACCACTGTTTTGACTAGGGAAACTGTTCCAAAGGCAGTTTCCAGCCCTAAATGATTTTTCAAAAACCTATTTCAAGGATATGAATTTTTATGAGTTATGTAAAAGATTTTTGAAGTTAATTTACCCAAGTTTCCAAAGAAATGGAAAATGGATTTTTTAAACCAAACTGGGTAAGTAAAATGATTTCGGGTAATAACCGGAATAATATCCAAGTTACTAGGCCAAGGCCTAGAGCTCAAGTTTGACCCATATAGGGTTAACTTTGATTGATCAAGAGTCTAATTATAATTAACCTTAAGGGTTAGACAAGATAACCCTAAAGGATACTAAGATTAATAAATTGGGCTAAGATATAGGGTTAATTAAGGAAACCCAATAATTATAATAAAGCCCAAGGTTAGGAAGGTAACCTAACCCTAACAGTATGTATAGGGTTTAGCACATGAGGTTACTCAACGTAACCTCTTAAAGAATTAATTCATATTTGGTTGCTATTAATAATAGGGTTACTATTTGTAACCCAGTAAGACATCTAGTATTGGGGACATACAATTAGGATTATGTAAGCATGTTGGTTAGATTATCAACATTCCGCAATACTAACTAAAACCTCACCTATGTCCTTCAACGAGCAGGACGGAACCTGCAGCTGTACTCTGAGAAGAAGCAGCATAACGCAGGACATAGCAAGAAAGGTAAGTACAACCACCGCCTACAGCATAGGCTTTGTTGTGGTACTTGCCCGAGTATGTTATTGTTAGATGTATGCTAAGGGTGTATGCCTTATTGTATGTTATGTTGTTGTTGCTATGTTATGTTGTTGTTGCTATGTTATATGCCATGTTAATTCTATGTTGTATGCTAAGTTATGAAGTATGATAAGTCAAGGTAAGTTCATGACGAATGTTATGATTATTAAGACATGAAGCATGTATGTATGAGAACACGAAGCATGTTCACGAAATCTTATAAGAATAATAAGATCAAGTATGACATGACAAGATGAAAAGAAAGTAAGATGGCGAGCAAGTCGCCTGTGTTGTACCGACCCGCGTTAGGTCGGGTTGGACTATGGTTTGAGTTGGAAATGGTTTGGCCGCCCCAACCACTCCATAGTCGCGCGCCCGGTACATACACACAAGTAAGGGGCCCATAAGTAAGATAAGAAATGAAAGTAAGTTAAGCATGAATTGAGCATAAAATAAGCATAAATGGACCATGCATTACGACATGTATGTTATGTTATGATGAATGAAGATAAGAAATGATATGATATGCATGATAAGTTAAGCTAGAACGTGTAAGGATAAATTATGTTTGTTTTTATCGCGGTATAGGAGGTTGTACTTGCTGAGCGAAAGCTCACTGTCTTACGTTTATGCTGTAGGTAAGCAACCGTCAGCAATGGTTGATACAAGATGGAAGGGCATGGCGGGGCAAACTGTGAAATGTGGGAAATCTAGCTGCTACGCGTTTTGTTTTTTATGAATTTATGTTATGGTAAATATTTTGCTAAAGATACTTTTATATGTTGCACTTGTATGCCATATAAAAAAAAAAAAAAAAAAAATTTCCGCTGTTTTCATAAGTATGTAAGTAAGTATAAGAAGTTCAGTATGTAAGTATGTATGTATGGTAACGGCCTGTGCTAGGCGGGTCGTTACACTTTGGAACCGTAGTGTAAAGTCGGACTTTACACGACGGTTCATTGGAACCGTAGTGTAAAGTTGCTCCGCGAGGCACTTTACACGACGGTTCTTTGGAACCGTAGTGTGAAGTGGCTCCGCGAGGCACTTTACACGACGGTTCTTTGGAACCGTAGTGTAAAGTTGGACTTTACACGACGGTTCATTGGAACCGTAGTGTAAAGTTGCTCCGCGAGGCACTTTACACGACGGTTCTTTGGAACCGTAGTGTAAAGTCGGACTTTACACGACGGTTCATTGGAACCGTAGTGTAAAGTTGCTCCGCGAGACACTTTACACGACGGTTCTTTGGAACCGTAATGTAAAGTCGGACTTTACACGACGGTTCAACCGTAGTGTAAAGTCCGACTTTACACGACGGTTTCAAGGAACCGTCGTGTAATCCCCGTCGTGTAATGTACTTTTTGTAGTAGTGTACGGTTAAAATGCATGACGTTATTCGTGATGTTGCTATATCAATAGCATCAAACGAGGGAGGTATGCACAGTGTGACAATAAATGAGTTGGAAGATTGTCAGAACAAGAAAAAGCTCAAAGACTCGAAAGCGATCTCTCTACTTCGACATCCGGATTTCAATCAACTTCCTGAAAGGTTGGAATCTTCGGAGTTGGAGTTATTCCTTCTTCATTCTGGTCAAGGAGATCCTATACCAATTCACAACCACTTTTTAGAAGGAAGTAAAGATCAGCTCAAATCTTTGTTTCTTTATGAAGCAAAGTTGGTAGCCGTACCTTCATCCTTCCATTCACTTCAGAATCTCCAAACCTTACGTCTACGTGGTTGTGTGCTTGAAGATGTAAATTTTATTGGAGATCTAAAGAATTTGCAAATTCTTGATCTTTCGGAGTCCACGATTAAGCAATTGCCCGTAAAAGTAGCACAACTAAGTCGTTTACAACTGCCAAATTTGGAAGGTTGTAGAGATCTTAAACTGATTGAGCCTAATGTCATCTCAAGTTTGATACAGTTAGAGGAGTTGTACATCGCAGAAGAATTTGATAGATGGGAAGTTGGAGAAGTCGATGTCAGTAGAAGAAGTAATGTGAATCTCGCTGAATTAGAGAATTTGCAGCAACTCACTTCTTTATCGTTGAGAGTACCAGAAGCCAACTTTTCCTAAAGATTTCAAGTTTAGTGGAAAGTTGGAGAGATATAGAATCTCAATTGGTGACTCAATGGGCTACTTGCATCCAACTGAACTGTCAAGGTCGTTGCTTCTAGAGCTCCATGAAAGAAGTCAATTAACAGCACTATGTCTTGAATCGTTAATGAAAAGGTCGGAACTTTTATCATTAGATGGATTAATAGATGTGAAGAATGTTGTTTACGATCTGGACAGTGAGGGCTTTTGTGACTTGAAGCGTCTTGATTTGGATAACAGCGATGGAGTTCAATACGTCGTTGATTGTGTGGACCAGCAGATTCATCCTTGTAATGCCTTTCCAGTGTTAGAAAGACTGAGACTTGAGGGATTAAGAAACTTGGAAAGGATATGTCATGGTAAGCTCCCGGAAGATTCATTTAAGAATTTGAGGGAGGTCAGGGTGGGTCGTTGTGATAAATTGAAGAATGTCTTCCCTTTGTTCATCTTCAAAAGACTTCGCTCTATACAAGTGTATGATTGTAAGATGATGGAGGAGATAGTAGACCATGTGAGATCAGAAGATGATGGAGCTGTTGAATTTCCTGAATTACGCTTCTTGCAATTATGGAATTTACCAAAGATGGTTAAATTCATGAGTTGGTCTGAGGTGGAGGCAGCTGGCGGCTCTTCATCAGTAGAGTCTCCCGACCCTTTGTTTGGTGAAAAGGTAATATAATTATTTCCAACTTTCCTTTTGTTTTTTTATTCCCCTGCCACTTTAATATATAAGCGCATCATTAATTTATTCATTTGTCTTTAATTTATAACAATACCCATTATTCTCAAACAAAATTTTTGCACAAGCTCACTTTCTTCTCTTCCACGAGTCTCTAGTTTTAGTACCACATTTTTTCAGTTGTCTATTCTCCATGTAAAGATGATTAATAAGGGGAAAATTAGTTTACTAATGGATTATGTTTTTAATTTCATTTATTTTTCATAGATATTAAAATCATCAGTATTAGATTTGAGATATTTTTCCAATAAATAGTTTTATTGATCATCAGTATAGTAATAATAGTTGAGATGTTTTTTCATATACATTGTGATCGATCATCAATATTATATCTAAATCCGTACTATTTTCTCCTTCTAAAAGGCAATATATATCAGTTGAAAGTTACAGTATAGTTTCTCTTTTAGATATGTAGATCCCATTCTTTTTGTGATATAAATTAATTAAAAAAAAAATTCCATTTGGTAAATTGAAATAACAGTTAAAAAAAAAAAATTTTGAGAAATTGAATGAAGATGGTTAAAATTACTTTTCGCGATTTTGTGCGCATGCTTCCTCTTGAAATTTGATTTTTACTAATTAATTTCTTTTTTTTTTTTCCCAACAAAAAAGGTAAAGACTTATATTAGGGACCTTATGCATATCCAAAAATTGTCCACTAAAGCTCGCAACACATCGAGACTTTATAAATTTAGTTAGATAAAAACAAAAAGATAGTTACTTAATTCAAAGGAAACACGAAATAAACTGGATAGAATAAATATTATTCAAAGTTATGGTGCCTGGAATGTAGTCTATTACTTTGAGCATATAAACTTCTTTATTATTAAAATTAAATATCATCTCTAGAATTGAAAGAATCTGCATATATCTAATATATATTGTAATTAAGTATAATATACGGAAGATTAATTATCTAATTAGCAAAGCATTTTCAAGTCAATTGTGTATACACACATTAAGAATTATCTTTTACAGCTTGAGTTTCCCGGCTTGGAGAGATTGGATTTGTATGGATTGAATGCTGTTGAAAGTGTATGGCAGCTTCAAACAACTTGTTACATGGTCAACTTAACGAGCTTATCTGTACGAAACTGCAAGAGCTTGAAGTATCTCTTCTCTTTGGCTGTGGCTGAAAGGTTTGAAAAACTGAAGAATCTACTAGTAGAAAATTGTGAAGTCATGGAAGATATTGTAGTCACAAAGAAATTGGGAGAGGAAGGAAGGTCGGGGAATAAGATTTTATTCCCTCAACTACAATCTCTCACACTTTCTAAACTTTCAGCCCTCAGAAAGTTATGTCATGAAGAGGTAATTATTTTATATTTCTAATCTTATATTTTCTCTAGTCTGGTCATTGCATTATTTTTGCTACGCATTAGGTAATTCATGTTATGAAATTTTAATGCTAGAGTTGATGTAAATTTTGCTAATTTCGAGTTTGATTAAAAACAAAATAAATGTAATACACGTAAGACTTGAAGGTATACAAAAACGTTTCCACAAGTCAAAATAGTGTGATATAAAATTGTCATATGAGAGTGAATATTAGTAATATCTGATATGTTGGCTAGATCGTATAAAAAGTTACCCTTGGCCTTGGGATACATTTGGTGAAAATATTTTAGTCATTTAAGAAATTTGAGGCACTGAAATATATATTAGGAAGAAGAAGATATAAATTAGGTAATGTTGAGTTCGCTACAGAGTAGAGAGCTGTTACTTTCCATTTTTATACTAAATGCAACTATATTCCGATGACTATCAACATGTACACGTGTTCGCATCTAAGGGAAGAGTCTAAAATGTTTTAGTCTAAGCTAGACTACACCAGAAAACTACCTACAGCATGTATAAGTCTAAAATGTAAAATTTCTATTCTCAGCTAAATGCAAGGCGAGATTTTTTTGTGCATTCCATAATCAATCTTCTATTTCCTTCCAACACATAAATTGATTTTTTTTTCTTTTTAATTCCTTCTACATTTAGTATCATACATTTTTAGTTTTTATAAAATACAGCGTTGATTGTCACTTGTCAAGCCAACGAATTTTTTTCTAATAGTAATATTCAAGAAAAATGTTGCTTGCCAGTTACCACCACTGGAATGACCCCATAAGGTACACTCTTCTGTTCCCAGCAACTGAAACAATTGCTCATAAAATTTGCTTTGAGTGGCATTATTAGATGGTACCTTCACTATTTTTTTTGAATGCAAAAATTACAAGTTAATTGTCTTCCTAATGTTTGTACTCCATTTATACCTTTGATAAATCCAACGTAACTCTTTTACACACTAACATTTTTCATTCCTGTTTCATTAGGTCATTTTGCCTATACGTGAATCTCTGAGTACTGATTGGAGCGAAGATATAATTGAGATGCTAGGCATGAGTCAATCTTCAAGTACGCTTTCCCTTTGCCACCGGCAGCTAAAAGAACTCAAATTGAACTTCAGCCATCAGGATAAACCATTTGCTCTCTCAATTTGCAAACTTCTTCAGAGATGTCACAATCTTAAGAAACTTCAATTGAATGGTCTTTTGGTAAATGTTATATGCAAGGATCGACAAAATGAAGTCGATGCTGCTGCACAAAAATATCCGGGACAGCTGATCACACGTTTAAGGGAGCTAAGGTTGGATAACGTTCCTAAGCTGAGGCATTTGTTCGGTGAACCTATAAATGATCATCCAGTTCCAGTTGGCGGTGCCTTACAACCAGTAAAAACTCTGTTTGTATCTTTCCAAAATTTGACTATTTTGGAAGTGTCATTTTGCCATCGACTGACATATTTACTAGCTTCCCCAACGGCTACAAGTCTGGTACAACTCAAACAAATGAGAGTAACTGATTGCAACAGAATGACAGAAATAATCACAGATTACAAGAAAGGTGAAACAACAGAGGGTGAACATGATCGTGAGTTTGTTTTCCCACAGTTGGAGATTTTAGTGCTCCGCCATTTGCCAAATCTTGGGAGCTTCTTTTCGGGAAATAGTGTCATGAGATTTCCAAAGCTGGAGAAGTTATTTGTGAGCCAATGCCCTGAGATGAGGAGTTTCTCCCATGGAATTATAATAAGCAACTCGATGTTGAATACAATCATTGCAGAGATATCCTCTGAATGGATGTGGAATTATACTAATAACTTGATGAATGAAGCTAAAGCTGTACGAGAACATTGGGATGGCGATGTTAATACCACCGTGAGACAGATTTGGCATTGCAACAGCTATTCGCTGAAACGGTATGTTCTTAATTTACATTTGTTGGATATAATTCCTTATGATAGTCGTTCTATACTTTTATTAAAGCATAACAGGCTTGCAAGCTGCCAAAATTTGTTGACCTAAATTATACGGATACTGCATCTAATAAATTTTAGATCTCAAGTGGAGCTGCGTCTAATAAATGTAATTTCTTTTGTGATTGAAATTTCAGGATGTTCATTACTCAGGAGAAGGTACCTTAGTCACAGGCTGCTAGACAATAGACTCTGCCACGAAGTCATTCCAAACCAGCTGGTAGTTAAAAATTAATTTCTTTTTTCTAGCCTTCTTGCTTTTCCCATTTTCATTCCAGCAACGTGGGATCATACAACGTTATAAAAATGGTTAATTACATAAATTCCCCCTAAATTTCCAAATGTAACACCCGTTCCCCAAAACTTTGAAATTGTAACAATAAAACTCAAGTGACGTGCACACGATAAGGAAATAAATTGTAAAAGTTCCCCTTGATTATAGGCCTTCTACTTTTTCATTCCCCCTGAATTTTAAAATATAATATCCATTCTCCCCGGTCTATATATTCGTTAACATATAAAGTCCTTCTGTATGAGTTTATTTATGTTTTATTTTTTTGAAACTTTATTTCTTATATTTCTTATGGTTTTAATCAAAGAACTTAAAATGTGCATTAGAATAGAGGATAAAATAGTAATTATGAATTTAATATCTCAACAACCCTGCTTAATGCTTGATATGTGTAATTTCCAACCATGAAAGTAATAGAAGGACCAAATTTGTTAACAAAAAAAAGATCAGGGGGAATGGATGTTATATTTGAAATTCGACAATGACCAACTTTGCTGCTGCTTTTTCCATGCTTCCTTCATCACATAAACTTGTTCCTTAATTACTTTTTTTTGTTTTTGTTTTTTTGCTAAACTTGTTCCTTAATTATCTTTATGTAAAGATAAGTAGATGTTCATTAATTACTTATCTTTACGTTTGTCTACTCAATTTTGTTTGCTAACTTGGTTGCTCGGTGTGATATTATACTTCTATTTGACTAAAGCAAAATGTATTTCTATGTCTTGAATTTGATCTCGTAACAGATTCATCCTTATGCCCTTGGTAGATAATTAATTAGTTGAAATAATGCTAGTTTGGTATCTTTCTTAACAAATATTTCCTTTTCTTAACCGAGGAAGCATGATATATCCGATTGTCTGACAGAACTCATTTCATATATCTTTCTTTGTTTGCTTCTAATTAGTAGTTGGAGTTCTGACGATGACGATGACGATGAATCTCGACTTGACGATGTTTGATTCGAGTAGGGAATATCCTATTCAATTGCTTCATGTCGTAACGGTAGAACTAAGTTGCCAAAGCAATGGTGGGAACAATGGTAAGCCAAGTTTAACCTATGATCTATGTACTTTGTCCTCTTTTTTTGTGTGTGTGTAGAGAAATTGAAATCTTAACAAGTTTTTGCGCAATTTGAAATTTTTGAAGTCAGAAAGACAGCTTTTACTCTAATATATTAACGGATCGTATTCTTGCTTTGAGTAGATTGACTATCTCAAGAGTTCAATGAAGGAGTATTACCCAAAACAATTGGCCTACTATTAGGTGTGGATGAAAATCAGGAAGATCGAAGAGAATGTGGAAGGAATAAAGTAAAACATATGATAGATGTTTTGAGTGTGTTTCTTTGCTATGTAATTTGTGTGATTTATGGTTGTAAAATCTGGTGGAAATAGGACCACAATTTATTTTCCTTGAGTCTTGTTTGCGTAATTTACTCCATGGACTAGACTCTGGATATCATTACATGATTTGGTCTAATCGAGTTTCGTATTGATAGTGCACGTCTAAAACTTGTGCTCCAATCCTTAACCTTTGCGTTACCATTCATGCATGCTTAATTAGCACATATTATTTGCTTTTCAATCCCGAATGTTTCCTATTTGTCCAATTTGAAGGATAGGGTAGTACAACATGGCAAGCTCTCTTACGATGCAAGGCCACATTGATATACAGTTAATTTGGGGATTAATGTTTTTTAATTTGTTTTTTTTTATTTACTTTTTTATATATAAATAATTGATGGTCACAAGAATGAATAAGTTCACAAAGACATTTTTTTTTTACTAGCTCAACATCCTTTAGTTAGACGAAATTTATTATTTAAAAAAAAAAAAAAACCTACTCCCCTCCGAATTGGAGAGGGAAAAAAAAAAACATAAACAATTAACCACTACACTACCACCCTACAGATTAGGATCTACACGAACAAACCAGATGCATAACTAAAAGCCTTTATTAGGGGGGAAAAAATCTGAAGGAAAAAAGAGTGCATGATCGAGAACAAACAAAGCACCTTAAAAAAGGAGAAGAAATCTGTAAAAACAAAAACCATTCATATCTCCTTTAAGTAAAGGCCAAGTGACTATAATCTAGAATCGAGAACCACCAACCAAAGTGATAATCTTGAATTGAAACCATTGGATTCATGAAAATTGTGAGAGACCCTAAACAGCAAATAGGAAATAAAATAAAATAAGAAAGCAACCATCTACTACAGAACTACCTTGAAACTTTATCTGATTTTGACTTGAAAAGATTAACTGCATAAATAGAGTCATATTCGGATCACAAATTATGTTATTGGAACTTCAAAGCTTTTTCAATCGCCAAAATAAAAACAACTAATTCAATCTCAAAAGCAAAAGAAATATTCTGAGGAGTAGCAAAAACAACCTTTAACGAAACCCCTACGAGTCCCGAGAACAGCCTCATAACCTGCAATGCCAAGAGCATCTCGTGCACCATTTGTATTCACCTTAATCCAACTCTGGGAAGGAGACAATCATTCTTACCACTATGATATCACGAATCACTTAATTTATCCCAAAAAAACATTTTAAATGAATTTATAAAAATAAGGGAATAAATAATAAATATCATATTTACTTGAAAAAATAATATATATTTTTTAGTATAAATTAGTTTATCTAGTAAATATAATTATTTATTAGATAAAAATGTATCAACTCCTTGTGAATATGCTATCTAAATTACGAAAAAGCCTTTAATAATATTTTTTTTATGTAAAATCTAGTGTTAAATTGGTAAATCTATTATTTGTTAATAAGTTTTTAATTTACATAAATTTTTTAGTGTAATTAACAGTATTTTTTTAAGCACGATGTATAAGTTAAATTCAAGATAAATCATTTATCTATCAAATAAAGTCGTTATTATAAGTTAAAGAGCCTTGTACATGCTCAATTATAGAATTGCCAAAGAATTCGAAGAATTTTCTTGTCATCGTGTCTCAGTTTATATCCTCCTCACTGAGTTTTATCAAATTTTACTGATGGAATCAATCTTAGTTGAGGGTTATGTCTCTTATATCATAGAGTTGTTTCATCTTTGACATTGGTGTTTGTACTCAATTTTAATATGAATTATAATTTCCCTTTAAAAAAATTAAAGATAAATCATTTATCTATCAAATAAAGTCATAATTATTAGTAAATTCTTGAATTACATTGTTTTTTTTTTTTTTTAAGTTTCAACTTCTGCAGTAAAATTTGTTTACCATGAAAATTGATTATTTGTAAGTTTGTTATTACTAGTAAATTTTTATTTACATTTTTTTTTCTTTATTTACAGTGTTTTTTTTTTTTTTTTTTTTTTTTTTTGGGTGTGAAATCCTGTAAAGTCGATATTCACAAGGTGAAATCAGAATTTCTCAATTAAGTCCTTCAATTTACTAACATTTTTTAAAATTTAATCTCATATAATAAATTTAAACTTTACTATGTAAATTCGATATTCACTAATGTGAATTCATAATTTACAAATAAATCATTTACATAGTTTTTCAAATTTTTAGAGTATCTTTTCTTAATAGAAGGTTTAATATATCTAATGAACCGAATCTGTACTAGATAAATTTGGTATTAACTATATAAATCCAAAATTAATCAAGTAAATCTTTAATTCACATTGTCATTTTTTAATTGTAGTTTTTTTTTTAAAATTTTAATTGTAGATTTTAACTAAAAAAGAAGATTTACCTTAAAAAAAATAAAAAATGGAAATTGAAAATCCTATAACCCCAAATTTAAAAACCTAAATCCTAAATTAAAACCCTAGTCTTAAATAGAATTCTCAATTCAATAGAGACCAAAAATCCCAAATTAAAAACCCTAAACTCTAAATTGAATCCTACATATCTTATAGAAACCCAAAATCCCGTCATTATATCTAACCATCCCACCCAAAACTTAATGTCATCGTTGCGACCAAACGAGGTAGCTGATGGTCGCTACTGGAATGGTAATGACATCTATAAAGAGAGCTGTGTGTTGAAAGGGTGTTGTCGATCAACTATAGATGAAAGTTGAATTCATCGCTCTGTTGGCATGTTGAAGGAAATGTTGTCATTTGAAAAACTTGCTATGAGCTCATATTTCAATTTTTTTTTTTTTTTTTTTGAGTAATTGGCCAATATGACTCCTGAACTCTTTAAAAGGTAATAATTTGATCCATAATTTTTAATTTTGACCAAGATGATCCTAAACTCTCTAAATGTTGATAATCTTAGTCATTTCAGTCCAATTTCGTTAAATTTCTAATGGAATGAGTCATGCACAATACATGTTATCTAATTTGAAAGTGTATTTTAGTAATTTAACAATAATTAATTTAAAATAATAATTAAAAACTCATATCTCTCCCTCCTCGCCCTCTCTCACCCTCTCTCTCTCTCTCTCTCTCTCCATTTCCTCTGCTTGAATCTAAGCAGCAAAAACCTAAGGGTCGGTGACGGAGAAGATGGGGGTGGGCGTGAGATCGACGGTGGAGGGTGGCGAGGCTGGGGTTTTGGGGACCGACTAGGGGGCTTATCTTGAGTTTGTGTAGGGGGGCTGACGACTAAGAAGGAGGGGGAGCTGGGTTTTGGGGCTAGGTTCGGCGACCAATCAGGGGTTGGGGCGGGGGGTGATCGTCGACGAGGGGAGTTCGTCAGGAGGAGGGTAATCGGCGACGGAGAAGGCAGGGGGGCTGGGTTCGACGGCCGGCGCCTGGGGGTGGGGATTCTGGATCTTGAGTTCGTGTGTTGGGGGGACGTGGGGGCCAGGTTCGGCGACAGCGCGGCGGGGGGCGATGACCAGCCTGGGTGCTAGGTTTGGCAACCGGCGCGGGGGTGGGGCTGGGTTCAACAGTCGGGGCGATCAGCGACGGAGAAGGAAGGGATATGGGTTCGGTGACCGACGCGTGGGGGGCGGGGGGCGGTGATCAGCAACAAAGAAGGAAGGGGTTTGGTTCGGCGACCGGCGCGGGGGGGGGGGGGGGGGGTGGGAGGGGGGTGAACGATTGGCAACGGGGAAGGAAGGGGCTGGGTTCAATGACTGGCGAGGGAAAGGGGGCGGCTAGATCTTGAATTCGTTGGTTTGGGGGCGGGGGGAGGGGGCCTGGGTTTCTCTCTCTCCTCCTTCTTCTTTTTCTTTTTTAACTGTATATTGTGGGGTATTGATTTTAATAAGGATATTTTTGTCTTTTGATGGCTAATAAAACTCATATGATAGATCACATGATCTTTTCCATTAAAAATTTTACAAAATTGGACGGAAATGACTAAAAATATTAACATTTAGAGAGTTTGAGATCATCTTGACTAAAATTAAAATAAAAACAAAAAAAGATCAAATCGTCACATTCTAAAGAGTTTAGAGACCATTTTCACTAATTATTCTTGTTTTTTTTCAATTAAAAATATTACTGTGTGGTTTCTCTTTTTCATCCCAGAAAAATGATTTTTTTAATAGGTAACTTGCACATTTGATTTCTAACCTTTTTCATGAAATTACAATTTGGTCCTTTTTTTTTTTTTTTTTTTTTTTTTTTTTTTTTTTTTTGTGATTGAAAACTCTATAAACTTTTTAAAATGAAGTAAAATGATCCTTTTGTTGGCAAACATAAAAAATTTAACTAAAAAAATTACATGATTTACCATCTAATAGTAATAAAGGAAAAATACATGATCTAACTACTATGTATAATATACGGTGATTTGTTCTACTTAATTTTTAATCTTTCCTAGAAAAAAAAAAAAAAAAGGTCTATTTTGCACCAGGTTAAAGAGTTAGGGAGCATTCAGCCGGGGAAAAAAAAATTTGGGTACAAATCATAATTTTGTAAAACGATTAGGGACCGAACGGTTTTTTTTTTTTTTTTTTTCCTTCCTGAACCCTAATTGGCACGTCCTCCTCCTCCTCTCATGCTTTCATGCTTTTTGCTCCATTTTTATCTTTATTCCAGGCACGGCCGTTGTCCCCATCTCCTCGCTGTGAAACTGAGCACCACCGACAGAAAAAAAACCCGCCAAATTTAATTCCCCCCCCCCCCCCCCCCCCCCCTCCTTTTTTTTAATAGAAAGAAATCAATACATACCTCAAAAAAAAAAAAAAAAAAAAAAAAAAAAAAAAAAAAAAACCAGAACGAAACAAAAAAAACAACCCAAAACGACACAATAAAACATACATTTTTTCACATTCCTTCCTCTTCTTCGTTTGTGCAAACTCTGTCCTGCTATCGCCGCCGTCGGCGTTCAAAGCCACCGTTGAGGTATCAAACACTGAACCTATCTGATTTTTTTTCTTTTTTCTTTTAGTTTCAACACACCCTTTTCTTCTCTCACTCTGATTTATGTGTTTTTATTTTTATTTTTATTTTTTTAACTAATGTCTTCTTTATGTGTCTCAAAATTTGAATAAAGCAGATATGCACAAGGATAAAAAATGGGAAAGAGGGAGATCCTCAAGGGCTCCTAATAATTCCAAAGACGAAAGCTACTTCTACTTCCATTTTTTGCAATTTACTATTTTTGTTTTTGGAGAATTTCATGTTCTGCTCTATATATAGTCTCTTACTCTTATAACAGAGGGATCGATTTTTCTTTTTTCTTTTTTTTTGGGCGAAGAAGTTGAGTCTTAGATTTAGTCACAAAAATAAATTTTTTTTTTTTTAATGTAGTTTTGCTTTGTCTTTTCTGTGAGTTTAGTCGTGATTGTATACATTGAAGTGGAGATGTAATGGAAATTGTAGATTCTTGATAGTAACTGAAAAGTGAAAAATACTTGGGCAGGAGTTATCTTATAAAGAATACCCTTGTTGAGAGGTTATCCATTGGTCGGCAAAGAGAAACAAGTCAATTTTTAACTGCCAGTAAGAGTACAGAGCTTTGAAATTGAGGTTGAAGTTTCTTTGAGATACACTAATATATGATTTGCGGAGGCACATGCCTCTGGCAGGAGACACATAAGCCTCATCGGAAACGCTTAAAATTTGTAGCCTTGAGAGAATTTGGATATTCCTTCCTGTGAGCGTGCCTTGAACATTGCCTGGAAAGTAGAGTCCTACAGTGTTTGTTCAACGGTGTTAAGAATATTCAATACTTGATTAATTGATTCTAGTCGCTGGATTTTTTTCACTTGCATCCAATCTGATTTGTATGGTGAGCATTACTCTAGTTGTAGAGATTCTAATTCGTATACGTACTACCATAGAGGCATAGTTCTGTGTTATGCATATTTAGTAACCATTACAATTTTATAATAGCACAACTATAGAATATTCATATTTAGTAATCATTCAATTTTTTTTGGTCGTGGAATGTCTAGTCGCTGAAAGTTCAAATTCTTGTAGTTAAGTCTTTTACAGAGACTAGTTCTAAGATTAAGATTCTTAACTTGTGATATTATTAGTCATAATACATATGACATATAGATATGGCATGACATAAAATAAATAACCTGTAGCGTGTTCATAAAATCTGACATTATTATAAAGCATGACAATGTCGTAAACTATGGCATAATAGTAAAGTATGACATAATTGAAATAATGATATTATTGTGAACATGACATCATCGTAAAACATAGCATAATTAAAAAGTGTATCGTAGTCGTAAAGCATGGCATATACATAATCTTGATATATATGTAAAAACATGACACATAAGTAAACATGGCATATCATGTAAATCATGGCATACATGTAAACATGTCATAGTTTAAATTAATATTTATTATTATTCATACTGTAAGTGAGGTTTGTACTTACCTTACTTACACTATTTTCTACTTTTAAGACTGTGGATAAAAGCTACTACCTGAGAACATATCCATTATGAGTATTAATATACACCCCATAAGGATAATATTATATTTATATTCCTTAATTAAATGAATTCTAAGTTTATATCCATTAAATAACTAGAACTTAAATTTCTTATGTAGGCTTTCATTTAAAAATTTGATTAAGGCCTGTTAATTAAAATCTTCTCTTGATTGCCTTCGTTATCCCACTAAATGGTAAATTGATTTTCAAGTTGTGATATATTTTTAAATCATACAATAGTCTTAAAAGCACCTTTGGGCTTACTGGGTAGAATTAGGCCCAAAACGTTCAACTCCATTTTTTCATGTCTTTTTCAAGAACTTAGTAAAGGCCCAATAGGTCCAAAACATGATTTTTTTTAAGTTCGCAAAATATTTTCAAATCCTTGTTTGATTTTAGTGAAAACTTAAACTATTTCAGTTACCGATTTTGAAAATGGTTAGTTTACTATTATTTAACGCGCAAATGTTAGAAAACCTTTGCCATTATTGACCAAATAATATTGAGTTTGAAAACAGCATTTGAACATTTCTTTTAATCATCGAGACATTGGATCCCATATTTTTTTAAAGTTTTGTAACCATTAAAATCTTCTTGGTTGTTTACATACTACAACAGTTTTATTTGAAAAATCGAACTTAAAATCCATTGAGAATTTGACAAAACTTTCTCCACGGAAAACGTTCATTTTTGAAAGATCTAAAACTTTTTTTTTTTTAGGCTGGTTTGGCCAGTAAGGGGTCCGTTTACTACAAAATCCGTGGTGAGTGAAAAACTGTTTCAGCAGTTTTCGGAAAAAACGCCTGAAACATCAATTTGGAGTCAAAATTGTACAACGATGTCTTCTACCAAAATATTCTTAACATCCATATCTAACTTTTTTTTTTTTTTTGACGATCAGAAAGTCCGGAGCTACCTCTAAAGGGTTTAAAATGCAGCTTGAAGTCAAGACAGAAAAGCTGTCCAGTTTTTTTTTTTTTTTCCTCTAAAAAAAACTGCTTGTGTTGTTTCGTGTATAAAACAGTTTTTTCTCCCACTATTTTGTACAGATTTCTAACACAATTTTAGAGCTTGAAAACTGGTCTAATACACCACAATATCTAGTGATTAAGTTAACCTTATTTCCTTGGCGATAAAATATACTAAAAATCCTTATAAACTTAACTTTTCAAGAACAAAATTATGACTTTGGATCATCGATTTTGTTTACGTCCTATACGTGTTAGAAAATTTATTTCATTCCACTTCTAGACTATTAATATCTTCAGTAGTCTAATCACATACATACATAATCAATAACATAAAACTAAAATTATTTACAATAGCCATAACCAATAACAAATCACATAATAGCAACCCATAAATCCATCAATCATGAGTTAGAGTTTTTACCTTAGTGTGGAGACTTGATTAACCTTAAAATCACTAACAAAAAGCTACAACACAAAAACAATATTTTCTCTTAACACTTAATTAGCTAAAAACCCGTTGGTAAAAGGAGGAAAATCACAAAGAAAAGTTGAGATTTCTACCTCAAAGGAATGTTCTAGTCTTGATCGAAGCTTAAGCCGTCTTGGAAGTCAACTTTTGTGAAGGATTTGAAAGGATTTTCTCACTTAGGTAGGTGGTTGGATGGTGAGAAAGTGAGAGAAAATGAGGAAAAGCTGGAGAGAGATTTTTCTTGTGGTTAAAAAGACTAAAGGTTGAATTTTGTGGTAAATGAGGTCTATTTATAGACCAAAGCTAATGGTGTTTGATTAGTCCACTAATCAAGGTCTTCATATTTCTAGAAGACTTAATCAATCTTAAAATAACTTGAACATAATTCAAATCATAGTCAAAGATGGTGTCAAAGTCAAGATACATAAATTAGATTGTCACTATTCATGATAGGTTGTCTTAAACAAACTTCCTCAACAACTTCTTATACTGACAAAGTTGATAAGTATAACTTTTGACTGCTATAAAACTTGTCCGCCGAGTTTTGATACTGAAAAAAGTTAATGAGTATAAAATTCATTTGCTGTAAAGCTTAGCCTTCTAGTCTTAATATTGTATTTAATTTTCATACGAAAATAATGTAAGTAGTATAATTCTCCATCAATCTAGAAACTTGGCCATCAAGTTTCAGTACCATATTCTAGAAGATTGTATTCTCCTTATCTGTTTTAAACTTAGATTGTTAATTCCCACTAGTTACTCTGTTCAAGTTGATGGGTTGTTATGATTTGACATTATACCATGACATATAACAATTAGTCACTTTTCCTTTTTCTTTTTGAATAAAAGTTATGTGACCTTATATGACATAAAATTTATTTGTCACAACATGAATTATATTCTTATTCTTACCATATCTTATACTATTTAATCACTCTATTTTAACTTTAATAAAATATTGTGACTTTATATTATGTGACATATTATTTAATTCTCACATAATGAAATATTGAAATATATTCATTTCATAATCTTAGGTTATATATATAACCTAAACTTTAGTACATGAAGATTTTGATGAATTTTGTAAGCAATTCACTAAAATATTTCATACAAAAACTTGGTTATTACAAGTTCGATAATAGGAATCCTACTATTAGGTTACATGAGTTTTCATACCATGTTTTTTAGGCCCCATTTAATGATCTTCTCCTTAAGTTCTCAAGTAAATATTCTAATTTTTGTGTGTTGAAGGCAATTAGAGGCATCTAAATTAGTACTTAGGTTTACTGTTTGACACTTTGGACTTAAATTTTGATAGCGGGGAATTAAAATACTTCCTATTGGGTACTTTTTTTGGTTTAAGAATTTACATTACTTCATTTTACTCCTTACAGATTATAACATGTTGAAGGAGAACTATTGGAGGGTGAACCACTTTTGTGTTTTTTACTCATTATGAAGTATTATATTTTTTTAACATGTGAGATTATTATCTGAACATATATTAATAATCTTTATAGTGCATTATTTGTTATTATTATTATTATTATTTCTGAAATAGCTTCACAGTGCATTCTTATAAAAAAAAAACAAAAACAAATTAATGTTGCAAAAGGCTAAATACAAACTAACTCAGGGTTTTTCTCCTATATTCTGACATGAGGTTATAAAGATGACCAAGTAAAGACACATTAAAATCTTCTTGGAACGTACACACACAACAATCTAAAAATAAATAAATTAAGTAAAAAAAATTGGTAGTCATTTAGCACTCTTTTAACACAACTGTTATTAACTCTGTGCATTGTACGTGAAATCCTTTTTTGTACTCCTTTGAAACTCTGGAAATTTGAATCAAATTGAAGATTGTATGTCTTATTTATTTATGAGTTGAAAATTTACTGGTTTTAGGTGTTGTATCCAACAATAGGCTTGATTTTGAATTCATGGTTTGTTAGAGCAACTTAGTGCTTTTGCTTTTGACCTCTTCTGTTACTTTTTATTAGCTTGGCTAATAACTTTAAAGTAAGAATTGAAAAATCAAAACGGATAATTGCATTCTTAAGATAAATTTTCATGCATTTAGTGGTTGGAGGTTATTCTATGGCTAAGACATCTTAGCATAATAATATAAAGCTCTGCTTACTTGTAACAAGTTTATACTTGTTGATGACTCATAGCTCCTGTTATCCTTTTCATGTTTGCATTTATGCACGCTCGTCCTAATCTTTTATGATTTTGGATTGGTAATTATTTATATGGCTATCTTTGTTTGTATGAGCTTTCAACTATAACGATCCGCTTACGTAGGCTATTATATTACTGCTTGAACTAAATCTTTACTTATAATTATTATAAATACTTAGGCTTGGGTACTAAATATCTCATAATAATTTTTTTTATAATTTATCATAAAACGTTTATCACATACTTATCATATACTAACAAAATAATTTTTCATATGACCTTACATGTCATAAATTTATAAATAATCTCAAAATATAAATAATAATTTTCAAAATAGCTCTTGCGGAATAAATTGCGTAGTGGTATCCATAGCCCATTCGCTTGCTCATCATCATCATCTGCATATTGTCCACCATGCTCTCTAAGTTGTAGGTTGCTTACCTACAGTACAAATATATAACTAATGAGCTTTCACTCAGCAAATACAAATATAGATCTCGCACTGCTTAGAAACATGAATGACATGAGTGGATGCATGATCTGGAATTAAGACGTGATCTAATTATATTTAATTAAGGATTTCTTATGTTCCATTATAAACTTATTATCTTTCTTATTTGTGGGACCCTATGTGTACGTACCGGGTGCGCACATTGCTCAGAAAAGTTAGGGTTTGCAAGGTCCTTAACAATTCTGGGAATAAATCTAGAACTTTGAACAAGAACATAACATAACATGATATGATTCTTCACTATCTAGGGGAGGTTGGTATGATATCCTAATTTGTCTTGAATTAGTCTTAGCCTTAATTTAACTGAATTTGAGTATGTCTAATTTCATACTCTAACTTAAAGTCTTATTCAAAGATGAGGTCTAAGACTTATATTCCTTAACTCTGATTTTATAGTCATGATGCAAAGACATGACAGAATAATCCATGGCATAAATTAAAAATCATGGCATAAACTAAAATCATGGCATACTATGAAATTGTGGCATATCTATAATTGTGGCACAACATAACATGGCATGACATCCTTTGACATGGCATATACTCAAACATGCAAACATAGGCAAAACATTTCTAACATGGCATGTGCCTAAGACATGATTTGAATATATATATATATATATATATATATATTTTCATAAAGTAGGTGAGGTTTGTACTTACCTTGCATAGCTTTTCCATATTTCAAACTACTCGGCGGTCTAAATCTTACTGCCTGAAAAACGGATCCGAGATTAGTATTAACTTAATAGCCCCTCGGATTAAAACTAATCTAAATTTCTTTTTTAAAAAGGAAGTGTCAAAGTAATTTCTTACAAAACATGGTTATAAGGTTATGGTGTAATACCTGATTTTTCACCAATACGATTCCTTGTATAGAAATTACATTGAACCGTAAAGGTATTTATGGAAAAAGCCCAGTTAAGGGTTTTTAATTATGTTTTGTGAGTTTTCTGACTTTATAAGACTCAAAAAGGATTATTTAGTCAAGAAAATGACCTTTTAGGTAAAAAGGAACAAAAATGCAAAATTTTTCATGATGGTCAAAGTTTGACCAAAAACGTCACAGTTGACCAAAAAGTCAACTGTTGACTAAGAAAGTCAAATCTTGACAAGAAGGTCAATGATCGACAAGAAAGTCAATGGTTGACCCGAAAAATCCAAGAAATGACTGTACGATTAAATATTTATCTGTATAAAAATTGTACCGTGTGAAAACCAATTTTTCAGATAAAATGATATGTTCAAGACTCAGAAACCACCATAGAAAATCAAGCACATTAAGTGGAAGTATAGGGCAAAATGGTTTTAAGAAATAAGGAAAATTGTATACCGTCCATTTTTACACGGATGAATTCTGAACTGCAGTTCGGTAAAACAATACTGTGAATAAGTGAATCCAGTATTGAAAATACCTGTGTTAACTCAAAAAATTGGACTGTACAATAGCTAAAGAGCCAAACAAGCTTTAACCTAGCTTACCTCACTTAACTTTTTATTTATGACCTCATTTTCTTAATTTAAGAAAATTGGAAAGTAATTTGGTTGATTAATACCAAGGATGGCCGGCCACTTGCCCTCCCAATTGTGTGATTTCTTGCTTCTTTTGGGGCCAAAATCCAATTAGCAAAGAGTTTCCCAACCTCTATAAATAGGGGTGGGCATTATTCACAAATTAGAAAAGCTAGCTAAACTTTGGCCAAAATTTTCTCTACCAAATCCGGATTTGTGAGGAAGAAAAAGAAAGAAATTTTTCAAACCCTAGAGTGTTTAGAGCTTAGTGGGGGGTCGGTTTTGGGTTGGAGAACAAGCAAAAAGTTTGGAAAAAAATTTTGTAACCCTTGTTGGCCAAGGAGGCCGGTTGCAAGGAATCCACCAAGGGGGAAGAGCCAAGCTAGGAAACCGGGTTTTTTGAGCATTGTGGTGGCTGGATTTTTGAGCAAATTGGTGACCGGACTTAGGGTAAGGAAGGCAGCAAGCTTGGACTTGCCACCCACCAATTCAGCCGGCTGCTGTGAAGGAACAAAGAGAAGAAAACCTAAGTCAACTTTGAGCCAAAAGTGAGGTAAAACCTCTAATTGCCTAAGCTTTCATTTGAATTTCGTTTGGTGAAATTTAAATGTATTTAAGCAATGGTTTGTATTGGGCATAAGCCACTTTCAGTTCTGCCCTAGCTAGGAAATATGAGCATGTGCTTGATTTAATTAGGAGTAGGGTTTGGTGGTTTTATGTTGTATGTTATGTGTTTGTTAGAATGCCTAGGGTTTTTGTAGGTTTATGGATGATTTGTAATTTGGCTTGCATGTTGAAAATTGGACGTTAGAAACGTAATGCATGACTGATTTAGGCTCCCGCTGAGTTCGGTTGAGGTAGGGTGAACGTTTTAGGACGTTAGCGAAAATTGAAACCGAAAACTGCCAACTCGGGTAGAAATTGGCCAGTTTCGGGGAAAACAGTTTTTGAGGCCTTTAGAGGCCGAATCTGGAAAAACTCAAAACACGAAAGTTGTTAAGAAGAGTTTTTCCTAGTGGACAACGCGGACGGATTTGCAAAATGAGGCTCCAATGGCTTCGAATTTTAACAAAACCCGAGCCTGAAGTGCCCAGGACCCCTGCACGGCCCAGGATCCCTGCACGGTCAAGATTGGTTCCACAAGGTTTTTGACAAAGAAAACGTCCGAACTAGGTTTTACCTAAAACACGAAAGTTGTAGGAATTTTTAATATCTAAAACTTTCATGAAGACAAGTTGTTCAAAATCAGCTTGGATTTTAAAATGAAAATGGAGTTCGAAAACGGTACAGGAAATATGGAAAATCCTGTACAGGATTTCTAAAATCAACACAGAAAAAGGATAATTTTGCAGATACACTAATAATTGACATTGTGAAACTGTTCCAAAGACAGTTTCCAATAGTCAATAATTTTATACGTTTCATTTTAAGATTTTCAGTTTTCAAAGTTAAACAAAAAGGATTTTTTACACCTAAACCTAAGGTTTTCTTTTCTAAAGAAATAAGATTTTGAAACCTAAGTTAAAAACAGTCCAATTAAGGTTACTTAGATAACCAACTAGGATAACGTAAAATTAAGTAAGGGCTTATAACGAAGGTTATAAAAGAGTGTTGGTTATATTACCAACATTTCTAACCCTTACTTTTATTTTCAGAATATCGCACGCAGAAGTGTCCCAACGGGATTTAACTCGACATTGGACACAGCCTTTACGAACGAGGTAAGTACAACTCCGCCTACAGCATAGGCTTGTGGTGTATACTTACCTGAGTATGTTTGCTATATGTAAATGTTACATGTTATTAAATGTTACACGATTAAGTGTTGTAGAATGTTCTAGGTATGCCATGATTACATATTATGATTATATGCTAGGGTTATATGTTATGAATATATGTCATGAATTATGATATGCCAAGTGCTATGTTATATGTTATGAAATTATAGGAACATGATTAGGGTTAAGATATGCTGAGAATTAATTGTGTGAAACATCACGATGCATGTTCACCGATTAACAAAAGAAAGATTAAGTATGAAATGATATGATGGCAAGCAATTGCCTGTGTCGTACCGACCCGCGTTAGGTCGGGTTGGACTATGGATTGAGTTGGAAATGGACTGGCCGCCACCACCAATTCATAGTCGCGCGCCCGGTGCGAACACTTACGTTATGGGGCCCATAGGATAAGACAAGATAAGTATGATAAGAAAGTTAAGAATGATCAAGTAAGCATAACCAAGCATAACTGGCTCATGCATATGTCAAGTTAAGTTATGATATGTTACGATGTATGTTAAGTATGAAATGTTAAGTATGGATTGTTATGATGTGATGATTTAAATGTTGAATTACTTCTTTGCGGGTTAAATAGTTGTACTTGCTGAGCGAAAGCTCATTGTCTTACATCTATGCTGTAGGTAAGCAGCCTAGCAGCAACCCCTGATACAAGATGGAGGGCGAGGTCTGGTGGACTGTGAAATGTGGGGATAATGCCGCCATGCGTTTTGTTTATTTAAGTAATTATTTTATAAAGCTTTATGTTACACCCGCACAACATTACTAATTATTCGTTATAATTATTTACATATGTGCATATATGATTATATTGTTTATAAAAAAAAAATATATATATATATTCCGCTGTTTACGTTATAAGAATGTATGTATGTATGTATGGTAACGGCCTGTGCTAGGCAGGTCGTTACATATGGTATACTTTGAGTCTCAGAAATAATTCTATTTAACTTAATAGAATTTAAATCAAAGAATTTAATCTCATTTAACTTTGCACTAAAACAATAATTTTGATACTCTATAATTTTGAGAATTCATAAGTTTCTTAAACTTGAAGAATATTTCCTTTCTAACTTAAAAATCGAGTTAGAAAATCTAACTCAGTTTTTCTAACTTGTGTCATAATCACTATTTAGACATTCTATAATTTGAAATTCCAAATCTTTTAAAGGAATGCCCCTAAAATTACAAAATTTAAAATCTAAAATTTCTCATTCAACTACATAAAAATTGGATTAGATAGATGATCTAACCCATTTTTCTAACTTAATATTAAAATCACCAATTTAACATTCTACCATTTGAAAACCAACATTTTTAACATTCTACCATTTGAAAGCCAACATTTTTAAAATATGTACACATTCTTAAAAAAATATCATCTTAAATTTAATTTTAAAAATTTAAATTGTTTTTTTAACACTAACTTTGAAAAGCCATAACTTTCAAATCATAAAGATTTTGAAAAAACCTTTTTATAAAAATATTTGTATTTGAAAACTCTAAAACTTCCATATTCATCGACAAATCTAATTTTGCCCATAAAATCTCTGTTTTCCCAAATATCTAATATTTTTCATTTTGAAAACGTTTTGTGACTGTTTTACTAGATCGTTGATTTTGTCAATCCAAAATCACGATTTTGAAACTATAAATACTTATTATACATATAAACACCATAACTTGTATTCCATAATTTTTTTCTCAATTTCTCAACAGTTTTCTAACTTATAGAAATTTCTAAACTTCTAACGAACATAATCGTGATTACAAATCATTGATTTTGTCAGATTCCTAAAATTTTCTCACTAATATCACCATGAACATATCCATAACAACTATCACAATCTCTTCATTGCCAAACCACCAATTGTAAATTTCAACTGCATTTCTACTTAATTAATATTAACTCATGGAGATTTTAAACTAAAAGAATAATAACCAGAGTTTCGGTCGGAAAACTACCTCGACGATTGGAGTTTCTGCCGGAGAATGGAACTAGAAATTTCTTGAAGAGAACTTCTTGAAGGGCACTTGATGGATTTCTTTAATTCTAGAAAGTTAAAAAGTGTTTGAGAGGTGGGAAAATAGGAAGGAAAATGCAAGAAAGCAAGAGAAAATTTCTTAAGAGAGCTTAAGAAAAATTTAGAACTAAACTTGAGAGAACTTCTAGAGAGAGAATTTCTAGAGAGAGAGAGAGAGAGAGAATTGGTTTTTGAGGTGTGAAGAAGTGGTGGAGGGTGGATGCCTATTTATAGGCCTTGGCTAATGACTTTGGGGTTAATTTGCTAATTAATTCGAATCAAGGTGAAAAAAAACGTTGTCCAAGAAGGATTTTTCTTAGCCATTGATCTCTTGATACTAATCTATTTGTAACCATTGGATCAAAAATTCCTATATTCCTTAAAAAATAATTAAAGATAATTCTAAATAGTATCGTCAACAGATGAATACTTGGACTGCTAACTCAACATAACAGTATTTTCCTTTATCTTTCACTAGCACAACTCCCAAGGTTCTCTACTGCTAAAAAGTCAATCAGTATAATTTATATCTGTTACAATACTTGCCCACCAAGTTTTTGGACTGAAAAAGGTAAGCAGTCTAAATCTTATATGTTGTAAAACTTGGTCTCCAAGTTTTTGTTCTGATAAAGTAACTCTGTAAAAATCTTATCTATCATCAAAACTTGTCCTCTAAGTTCCCAAACTAAAAAAGGTCATATGTCTAAATTTAATCTGTAAAACGTTAGACAATCTAATTTACATCTTATTAAAAAATTGATGTCAAATCCTTGATACTACATATTAATTTATATGTAGAAAAGTCTAATCTAGGAAAACTTTAAGATAACTAATTCCCATGCTACTAAAACTGTTGAAATATTTTATTTGGTGATTTAACAACTTATCTACACTTACAACAATTATCACTTTTTACTATTCACACTTTTTGAATAATATTAAGTGACCTTATAATATATGATAAATTTAATAATTATCACATCATAAAAATTCATTTCATAACTTTAGGTTAAAATTATAACCTAAACTTTTAATTTACATAAGCAATTTTTATGAATTAACTTATTCATTCACAATAATTCCTTATAAAAATTTGGGTATCATATTAACTTTATATGTTCTACAGGCTAATCTAGCCCATGAGAAGAGGATATCTTGTATATCTTTGCCTGTCACCTGCTGAAATGTTCAGGTTTCTATAAAAAGGTTCAATAGTTGTTTCCAAATTCTGTTTGATTGTGATGCTTCATTCTTTGTTTTGGGAATAAACTTCAACTTTAGGTTTTGCTTACAGAATTTGTCCCTTTTTACTCTTAATTTTCAGATCTGAAATATAGTTCTTGAATAGCTGGTTTAGTTATTGAAGCAGTTATAGAGGCTTGAGAAATTGTATTTGTTGATGAGTGAATTTGATATTTGATTCAATGAGAAATTTTGATTTTGACATTCGCAAACGCTGAGTTTTTATAGCGTCACTCTGTTGAACTTGAAGCACTGTTGTGGTGTTTTTATTGAATTCATTGGTTGTTCGCTCTCGTGTAGGTCATGCTTTCTGGTATTCTGGTTAATTTTTGTAATGTAATTCTGAGACTAATCGACATTATGTAGTTTAATTAAGCATTTCTATATAGTTTCATTTCCTTGAAAAGAGTTTCGAGGATTGAGCTTAGTGAAATAACTGCAGGTTAAAAACAAAGATGGGGAGGAAAAAAAAATGAAACTTTCAAATGAGATAATTAAGTTTATTTTCTCCTGAAGAATTGAAGAGTTTTAGTTTGAGTTGCATTATTGCATCTTGGTCATCTTTGCTGCAACTTTGGACGACTATACGGCCAAAAGTTATTGGTATGTGCTTTGTCCTTCATTTTTTTTTCTCTCTTAAAAAATTTATCAACAGATTAAACTGAAACTTATGTCTTCTTTCTAGTTACACATATGGCCTGAAAATCTTTTTGCACCGTTATTTAACTTTCATTAAAAAGATTCAATCTTTTGATTGTCAGATGCTGTCATAAACTGAACTACTACAACATGACTACCATAGAGTTCCAACTACATGGCAAGAAATAGTATAGGGTTAATCTCAATACTAGCACATCTGAATAAAATTATTTTAAATTTAACACTATTTTTGAGACTTTCATATTTAGCACTGCCATATCAGATTTTGTGGGTCCCATATTTTTACAATACTACATTTACCCTCAACAAAAACCACATATGAATTAGAATAATAGTGTTGGTGATTGACTTGCAAATCTATGTCCAAAATTTTTTTGAACACAAGCCTTTGTCGCTCACAATTTTTTGAAATCGATGGTAGATCCTCCGAGGGTACAAAAGCGTTGGAAACCCTTGTGATCAATATGTATCAGCACCACCGTACAATCAAGTGGGAAGGCAAAGTTGAAGCTGTAATAACCAACCTTTTTACAGACTCGTGATTTCATTTAAGACAAAGAAAATCTAAGTCTGTACTGTGTATGTCTATGTAAAATGCATGATCTGATTAATCAGAATATGTTTGAGTCCTTATAAGTTATAAGACTCAATGATAGTGTATTAAGCTAAGTGTAAGGCCTTTTGATGAAAAAGGCAGAATCCTGATTTATGATTTTGTTCTGGCTTATGTATGACTAGGATAACCCATCACTTGAATAAGACGGTACTACAGTATAATAAGCAGTATGGAAATTATACTGTGACCGACCGTCATTACGGATGCAAAGTTAAGAATAAGGGATGGGATCACTCTAGAATAATCAGGAATAATATTTGAAGCAAGGAGGACTAAGTAGTTTCTAGTCATCTATTACCTTCCCATTGATATGTTGTTAAATGTCACAACAGTTTAAAAATGTCATATTAGATATGTATCATAGCATTTTGGAAATGTCTGATTTGTACATATTGCAACAATTGAAAAATGTCGTGATTACAAACGATTTACATATTGTCGTGTACATATTGCAACAACAGTTTAAAAAATGTCGTGATTACGACATTGAAAGCATGTTGTTAATAGGAAAACCATGACATTCATAAGACGCCATGGAAATCGTTTCCATGACATTGGTTAAGTGTCATCTATTCTTGAATTATTAAAAAAAAAGGTTAACAAAATAATTTTTTTTTATTGTTGATTATTTATAATTATTAATACAAATTTTGGAACACACGAATTATTAAAAGTAATAATTTTTTACTAAAACGATATTATTGATTATTGATTATTTACAATTGTAAATATAAATTTTGGTTCATATAATTAAAAAGAATACATTATTACACAACACCAAAAATAAAACTTTCGGTGTTAATAAATTTCCAAAAGAAATTGTCAATGCATTTGAATTGAAGGTAATTTTCAAGGAGTTCCTTGGTTATCTTCTGCTTGTTCTCATATTCGAAGAATTACTTCAGTCTTGCCCTTCTTAATTTTCACCATTTCTGGCAACTTTCTTTCTCAACTTGGTTCCTCCTTTGGCTGCAATACAGTAAAAATCATAGTATTCTCTCTCTCCACATCACATGTGTGCACGTTCACATGCATGGAAACATGTAATGATACTAGGACCAACACTTTAAGATATGACTTTCTCATAAACATGCCTCAACATAGCGTCGAAAGTTGTTCGATGTATGGATATCCCCTGTGTTAAAATATGAATGAGCAAATTCTTCAATACTCTCTAGTCTGCAAGTCATTGTCCAATGTATATTATAGTTCTCATTCAGAGAAGTCGTCATAAGAAAGGAAAAGAAAGAAAAAGTTGTCGGATCCAATTAGAAAGGGAAAGGTTTATACTTGGTTTTGACAAGGAAAGCTAAAGTACCTATAAACAACACACCATGATCCAGAGATTTTCCTCATTTTTTTCTCTTCCGAAAGGTACCTAAAATCAGAGAGATGGCATCTGTCAGCAGTATAGAAATATATAGCCACAAATGCAAATACATATGTAAAACCGATTTCTTGTTCATACGAATTCTCACCTAGATAGAATCTAATAAGCATTCAAAAAAATATCTGATAAAACCTTTTTTATTATAAAGGCAGTAGTGGAGGTTCTGTTTCGGTGCCATTAGAGGGCGTGAAAAAGGGCGCTCGATTTCGATCCAGCGGACGATTGTGGACGACGACTGTGGATGAGGCTCTGTTTTCGAATTGCAAAAACCATTACCACAAAATTGAAACTTGAAAGCAAATAAACTTGACAAGAGAAATAAATTACCTATGAGCATATTGGGGGGAGATTCTTGTGTGAAGCAAAGTTAAAAGAAACATGGAATAGAAACAAGAAATGATGTGTTAGTGGGAGTGAGAGCTATAAACGTGTATGCAGTTAATATTTAACCAGAAGTACTGTAAAGTTTAAAATGAAAACAAAGCGCTAAAAATTTTATTTTTCACAATCCATTTAACCGCCAAATCAAAAATTTTCGTTACCTCCATTTAAGCGCCAACATGTTGTTGTTGTTGTTGTTGTTGTTGTTTTTTTTTTTAAAGAATAGCAGCTCGACACGTTTAAATTAAAAAATAGGTATTTAATTATCTAAAAACAATTATTTTTGTGGTAAGTTGTGTAGGTAGTTACCCAACCTTTTCTTTAGGATATATATATATATATTTTTTTTAAGTTCTGTTTTTTTTTTTTTTTTTTTTTTTTTTTTTTCTTGTTTTTTCTAAGGAGTAATCCACGTATAAATATAATTGATAACAAATATAAATATAAATATTATTGATAGTAAATATATATGTGTTGCACTCTTCCGTGCATATTTTATGTACATTTTTCACTTTTTTAAGAATAAAAGAGGTCGAATTTAAAAAAAAAAAAATCTTTACAAAATAAAAGAGTCCGAGTTTTTTTAATATTTACTCGGATTAAAATAGTTTGATATGTTCGAAATAAAAAAGTATGTGATCTTATTTTCCTTTCGGAGTCCGAAATCTTTTTTGTTTCTTTAAATTTGAAATGCGAATTTTTTTTTTTTTTTTTTTTTTTTTTTTTTTTTTTTTGTAGCAATATGATTATTTGAAGATGTTTTGCAATGTGAAGATTACACATTCAAGATTCAAATTTTATTATTAGGATTTATCATTTCTTTATCTATTTTTTAAGATTTATCTTCACGTTTTGATTTTTAAATTCCTTAGGTTTACCTTTATTATTTAATTTTGTTACTATCAGGATTAGGACTTTACTGTTACCTTTATTATTTATATAGGCTTTGCTTTTAAAATATTATTCAGCTTTTGATTATTATTAAAACGTGAGAGTAGTTTTCTTACGCTGCAGCTTCAAGATGCCAATAACAACTATAACTACATTTTTTTTTACTTTTTTTTTAAATCTTTTTTCTAATAACTGTAATCAATCAATTCGACTGACATTAATGAATAGCTAATCTATGGGGAGCTTTATTTCCTTCACGATATTAACAAGATTTAGAAAATACATGAATATTAGGAGCCAAGCAAAAATGTTATAGATTGTATATAAAATAAGTTATTTTGTTCTAGTTTCCTAAATTCGTTAGAAACTAATGTGTTTATGGAAGGAAATATTACATTTTAAAGAATTAAGAATTATTTTGTTCAAAAATTAAAAGTAATTATTAAGAATTTGGGTCAAATATTTATAGCAAGTATGACTAAGCATGTAATATAAGATACAATAGTTGGAGGAAAAAATTTTAGAAGGTTTTGTTTAAGAATCAACAGTCTAAATGTCAAACATTTAGTAGATTAGTGTACTACATAGGCATGATGATATAAGACACATGGTTTACTGAATAATTTCTCTTGAGAAAATTAGTAGGTGTTAGTTTAATTGGAATGTATAAGATGTTCGTGTTACTATCCTTTGAGATGAAATGTAGAATTAATGACAAAATTGAGGAATACATCACCACACAATGACAATTGACGAACACATGATTGTAGTCTTCTTAAGTTTGTAGTTTTATTTCTCCCTCAATTCAAATAAACTAAAATTATTCAAATGTTGTTTAATTTGGTCCTTTATTTTTTTTCTTTTAAACATTACGATGATAAATTATAAAATTATTAGTTAGTTTGCTATTTTTGTAATACCTAGATTTTTCAATGTTACTATTTCTTTTTAAAGAAATTAAATATATACCATCAAGGTATTATTAAAAGAGAAGCTCGGTTAAGAGTTTTCTTACATTTTATGGGTTTTCAGGATCAATAAAACTCAAAATGGACTATGTAGATTAGCAACGGACCTTTTAAGACAAAAGGGACGAAAAAGTACATGATTTTACGAAAGTCAAAATTTGACCGAAAAGTCAACTTTGACCAAGAAAGTCAAAGTTTGACCAAGAACGGTCAAAGGAGTGACTTTGCAGTATTGTGTAATAAAGAATACTGTAAAAACCGTCTTTACGGTTGAGATAGCATGAATAGGCTTTGAAAACCACCTTAGAAAATCAAGCACACCTAGTAGGAATTAAAGACCAAAAGGGCTCGGAAGTATAAGAAAAATTTTATACAGTCCATTTTGACGCAGATAAATTTTGGACTGCAATCAAGTAAAACAGTATTGAATTGTACTGTGTATTAGTAAACACAGTATTAGATTTATCTGTGTTAGTTTAAAATGGGTTTGCTTTTCAAAAATTAGCCAAACAAGGCCTTAGGATGACATCATAACACCTTTTAAATTATGACATCATCCTTATTTGGAATTATGACATCATAATTCCATGAACCAAGCCTTGAATGACAAGTGTCTTGTTCTAGAAAAATTTTTGCTTCTTCCACAAGGGAATGGCCGGCCACCTTGCATGCCAATTGGCAAATTTTTCAAAAATTTAGGGGTCAAAATTGAATTTTAAAAAGTTCTCCTTTTGCCTATAAATAGGGGTGGTCCTTGTTCATTTTTCACAACATCTAGCCAAACTCTTGCCATTTTTCTGCCCATCCAAAACCGAGAAAGAAAGTGAGAGGGAGCCAAGAGAGAAACTGAAAATTTAACGGGAAAAGTTAGGGTCAATTCGGGTTTGATTCAATCAACCGAAAACAAATTTTGAGACCATTTTTTTTTGGTCTAGGGCAGCCACGGTTTTGAGCAAGGGAAAGCAGTTAAAAAACTGCAATTTTAGTGTTTCAAGGGTGGTGTGGCCGAGCCTTAGGTGAAGGACAAATCTTGAGGCCAAACCAAATTTTTTGGCAACTTGGTGTGGTGAAAACCGTGTGTGGTGTGGAAGTTTTGGACCCAAACCCTAGCCTTGAGCCAAGGTAATTTCTTTAGCTCAAACCTTTTCAATTAAGCTTTCAATTTGAAATTTATTTGTATTTCAAGTTGAAATTTGTAAGAGCATAAGCTCAAGTTTTCTTTGCCCTAGATTGGTTAGGTGTGGTGCTTGATTTAGGGTTAAGGGTGGTTTGGTTTAATAGCTTTGATTTGGTTATGTTTATTCTTGTTGATTGATAGGATGCATGCTAGATGTGAATGGTTGTATGCCCCTGATTTTTGGTCCACAATCTGCCCTAGGCAGTGTATGTTGGACTGCCAAGTTTAAGGGTGAATGGATGATGAATGGTTTGATTGTAATGCAAAGTTAGAACCATGCAAACCTAGGCTAGGTTAATGCGGGTTTTGGTTTGCATGGGCACATGTGGGTTGCATGTTGGTTCATATGGGACATTAGAAAACGCTGCATGTATGCTATCTAGGCTCCCGCGTGATCGGTTGAGTTAGATTACACGAAATAGGACGTAAAACGAATTTAAAACCGAAAACTGCCAGTTCGGGTACCAACTGGCCAGTTTCGGGAAAAGTGGAATTTGAGGCCTTTAGAGGCCGAACTAGGTGAAACGAAAAACATTAAAGTTGTTCAGAACGAGTTTTCCTAGAAGGCAGCGCGGGCAGAATCCCAAAATGAGGCTCCAATGGTCTCCGTTTTTACAAAAATCCGTCGCTAGTCTGCCCAGACCCAGTTTACAGGATCAGCCAGTTTCTAACAAAAACTGACGCAAATACAAGTAGAATTGGATTTTTCTCAAAACACGAAAGTTTTAGGATTTTTCAAGAGCTAAAACTTTCGTGAAGACAACTTTTTCAAAATCAGAATGGATTTTTAAACTGACACGGTTTTATAAAGACTGTGCAGGGAATAGGAAATTCCTGTACAGGATTTTCTAAAAACAGTTCCGAAAAATTATATCTTTTCCCAAAACCACTGTTTTGACTAGGGAAACTATTCCAAAGGCAGTTTCCAGCCCTAAATGATTTTTCAAAAAACCTATTTCAAGGATATGAATTTTATGAGTTATGTAAAAGATTTTTGAAGTTAATTTACCCAAGTTTCCAAAAAAATGGAAAATGGATTTTTAAACCAAACTGGGTAAGTAAAATGATTTCAGGTAATAACCGGAAATAATATCCAAGTTACTAGGCCAAGGCCTAGAGCTCAAGTTTGACCCATATAGGGTTAACTTTGATTGATCAAGAGTCTAATTATAATTAACCTTAAGGGTTAGACAAGATAACCCTAAAGGATACTAAGATTAATAAATTGGGCTAAGATATAGGGTTAATTAAGGAAACCCAATAATTATAATAAAGCCCAAGGTTAGGAAGGTAACCTAACCCTAACAGTATGTATAGGGTTTAGCACATGAGGGTACCCAACGTAACCTCTTAAAGAATTAATTCATATTTGGTTGCTATTAATAATAGGGATACTATTTGTAACCCAGTAAGACATCTAGTATTGGGGACATACAATTAGGATTATGTAAGCATGTTGGTTAGATTATCAATATTCCGCAATACTGATTAGAACCTCACCTATGTCCTTCAACGAGCAGGAGGGAACCTGCAGCTGTACTCTGAGAAGAAGCAGCTTAACGCAGGACATAGCCAGAGAGGTAAGTACAACCACCGCCTACAGCATAGGCTTGTTGTGTTACTTGTCCAAGTATATCATTGTTAGATGTATGCTAGAGGCGTATGCTTTATTGTATGTTATATGGTTGTTGCTATGTTATTGATATGCTATGTTATATGCCACTTTGATTCGATGTTGTATGCTAGGTTATGAAGTATGATAAGTAATGATATGTTATGAAATGTTATGTTACAATATGTTATGATATGTTAGAATCATGTTATGAGAGGATATAGGATATGTTATGGCTATGATTGAGATAGAATCATGATTTAATTGTGTGAGACATCACGAAGCATGTTCACCAGTTAATAAGAATAAGATCAAAATATGAAACGATGAAAGTTATTATGGCAAGCAAGTCTACCTGTGTCGTACCGACCCGCGTGAGGTCGGGTTGAGCTATGGCAAGAGTAAGTCCATAGTTACGCGCCCGGTACGGACACTTATGTTAAGGGGCCCATAAGTAAGATAAGAAATGAAAGTAAGTTAAGCATGAATTAAGCGTAAAATAAGCATAAATGGACCATGCATTATGACATGTATGTTATGTTATGATGAATGAAGATAAGAAATGATATGATATGCATGATAAGTTAAGCTAGAATATGTAAGGTTAAATTATGTTTGTTTTTTTTATCGCGGTATAGGAGGTTGTACTTGCTGAGCGAAAGCTCACTGTCTTACGTTTATGCTGTAGGTAAGCAACCGTCAGCAATGGTTGATACAAGATGGAAGGGCATGGCGGGGCAAACTGTGAAATGTGAGAAATCTAGCTGCTACGCGTTTTGTTCTTTATGAATTTATGTTATGGTAAATATTTTGCTAAAGATACTTTTATATGTTGCACTCGTATGCCATATAAAAAAAAAAAAAAAATTTTCCGCTGTTTTCATAAGTATGTAAGTAAGTATAAGAAGTTCAGTATGTAAGTATGTATGTATGGTAACGGCCTGTGCTAGGCGGGTCGTTACAATTTTTTTATTCATATTTCAAAATTTAGTAATTATTAGAAGAAATTACATGATTTCTAAAGATATTTGTTAATAGTTAAGTAAACACACAAAAAATTAGCTGTAACCCCCAAAAGAGAAAGGTGAATATATGATAATGCATATGAACTATTATGTTGGTTAGCTTCTACATCGACAACAATGTCCTTATTATCATCTTTCTCATAATTTTTATGTTGAAACTTGGAGCCGATCAAAGGATGAGCTACATGAATATCATAACTATTTATGCCATAACAAAAGAATGAATTTTGTACATCTAATTAGAACAAAACGTCAATCTTGATTTGTAGCAATAAATTTATTTATGCAATGAAAAAAAACAAAATGTCAATCTTGATTTGCAGCAATATATAATAGTAGATGAAATTATAACACTAAGTTTTATAGATAGCAGTAGTTTAGCTAATACTTAGTATAGGTAAACTTGTCGGTTACTGATGTTCAACAGCTCAATTACGAAGCGTAATAAGTGAAAATAGAGTAAATTAACTAGTGGATTACCTTTGTTCAACTATTCGATTATCGGATAAATAAGCACATAAGAACCATCGAAATCAATCAAACAGGAGTGATCATCATAGGTAAACTTGCCAATTACTGTTGTCCAACGGCTTGGTTACAAATCATCATAAGCAAAAAATAAAATAATAAACATATGGATTACCTTTGTTGAATTGCCTGATAATTTGATAAATATGTACTTAAAAACTATCGAAATTGACCAAACAAGAATTACTATATTTGACTTACATTACCATATATCGGTTTAATTTGCAATTCTTACAATTTAGAAGGGGCTATTTTATTGCGGGATTGAGTGATAAGACACTAATCCCACCAAACTAACAAACATTGTGTAATTTTCCTAAGCATTTAACATCTAAGTTGTTCAAATTAGTCTAACATACTATTATCTATGCCTTTCTAGATAGCTACTTCTAACTGTATGTTAGTGTTTGGAACATCGGTTTGAGTCAGAATTTTTAGGTAGGTTGACTTTGTATAAACTAGTAAAGAAATCTGTTGACTTTTCAAAAAAAACAAAAAACAAAAAATGAGTTGGAATTTGTAAATGTTTATGTTCAAATGGTTATCTAATACGCCAGTTCAGATGACAGTTCAAACATTTTTGTTCATGATTTTTCATCCAAATGTTTCCATTCAGATGCTTCCACCAAATGGACCCAATTTGACCTTTTTATTTATTGAAAAAGAACATATGAAATCATAAAAATGCCAATGAGTTGTGTCCTTCCTTTATTTGAGAATATTTTCTATCAAGCTCCAGGGTGGAAAATATTTTATATAGAAATTGATAGAAGGAAAATTCCAAATTAGCATTTTCGTTTCTTATTTTAATTAAATTTTAGTTTTCTTCTGTAATCTATATTTTTAATTTTCAATGTATGAAATTTTCAATATTGAAATTTTGAATAAAGAAGTTGTGCCTCATAAGTTTTTAATTTAAATGTTCCCATTAAAGATTTGAAACATTATTATACATTCTTCAATTTTTTTATATTTAATTAAATATGTTTATATTCATTAATATTGCAACATGTAAGTTGCAGTTGATCTCCCACGTTGCACATATCTTTTTCTTTTTAAATAGTTTATTTATCGGTTCTTTGTAATTAGAGAAAATTTTAATAGCTACACTTACTTTTTTAATTGATTTTAAAACTTTAAAGACATATTTTAATTTTTAAGTTATTGTCGTAGATATATATATATATATATATTTTAAAGTGTTCATATTAATTATAATTTCTCTATTTTTTTTTCCTCAAATACATATTCATTCAAAAAATTATAATTCTATTTTTTAATTTTCTTTTATACATTTTTTTGAAACTTTCATTGTAGGTATTATATGTAAATAAAAATCACACCTCCATCCCATTATCTTTATCCACTTCTCTTAACAACGTTTGCGACATTCTTTTCCTTATGCTCAAAAAAGAAAAAAGAAAAAAGAAAAAGAAAACTTCTTTTAGATAGGTTTGAAAAAAAAAATCAGACTTTAGCCGATAGAAAACTGACAAGCATCACCGTTGACACCAGATGAAGCCCACCGTCAAAGGCGTCACCATCGGCACTCTGTCAACTGAACATCAACCACCGTTGAAGCCATCGCCAACCATGGTCGAGACCAATTTTGCCTCAAAATAGCGTTAATGGCAGTTTTGGGTTTGTGTTCTTTGTCTGCTTTGGCCTCAACGATTGCAAGGTCGTGGGTTTGAGACTTCTGGAATGGGAGATTCTGGGTGTCGAGGACTATGTGGAATGCAGGAGGTCCTTGTATGGTGAAATCAATCACAAGGCTTTGCTTGTTGACGCTGTTGGTACACTTGTTGTTCCTTCTCAGACGATGGCTCAGGTCTTCCCTGTTTCTTTTCTTGTTCTTGATTCACAGGCATATATATATATATATATATATATATATATCCACACACACAAAAACGTATGTATAATTTATGTACTCAATATATGGTTTCTTGGATCATCTTTCTCTTTTAGTGTTTTTTTTTTTTTATAATTTTTTTCTTGGTGTTTGTTTTTATTTTCTTAATTTATGGTCTTCGGGGTCATGTTTCTCTTTTTCCGAGTTCTTTCTCTCTTTCTCATTTGGTTTCTGAGGTTATTATTTATTTATTTATTTATTTTGGTGATTGTTTGTCATGGGGTTTTTCGCCCCGCTGTCCTCCATTGCAATAAGTTTCAGAAAGTTCCAAATTTTATAAATTTGAGTAAGATGTATTCATCTATAATTTTCTTGGAATTCTTTATTTTTCATAGAAATTTCAGCAGTTTTCAAATGAGAGTTGTTGCTTAAAGTGTATGTATTTGAGGAATTCTAATTTTTTGGTTGCTTGGATCGATGAAACTCTGCATGTTATTGTTTCTAATTATTATGTAAAGAATATCAGGTGATGAAGTTTTATTTAATTTTCTGGATTATTATCTATGTCTGATGATTCTCTTATTGTAAGGATGAAATTGTGTGTCGTATTCACACTTAACTATCTATACATGCAATTTCCATAATAACTGGACAACAGGTACTATTCCTAGATTCATATATAATATATATGCATCTTGAACTTGATATAACATGGGTAATAGGAGATTTGTTTATCGTTTTTGCTAATTGGGGAGTTTACGACTCAAGCTTTTTTATTTTTTATTTTTTATTTTTTATTTTTTGCTATCCAAAACTTTCTCCAATTCTCTTTTCCAAAAATTTGGCTGGTTGACTCTGCCCCTTAGTTCTATTTTTTTAATTATTATTTTTATTCATTTATTGTATATCAAAGAATGCTACAAATAGTTGTTGTATCTCTTTTACCTCCGTGTCTTTCCTTTTTCCTAATATATGAGCTTTATTTTATTTTTGTTGATCTTCCTTTCAACCTTTCTTCTTTATGCAAATCTTATTAGCTTAAAAGGGCCCTTACTCACAGTTTTGTGCATGTTTTGCAGATAGGTTTGAGATTGAAGCCAACCTTGCTCTCAAGTTAAGATATTTGATTTTATCACAAAAGAGGCTTTTTGCTTTAATTTTGCCAACGTAGCATGGAGTTAAGGCATTCATACTTGATCGATAGGCCTGAGAATTGAATTGATATTTGAATCCATCTATAGTTTGACAGATCTGCGCATTATTTCTATATGTTCACTTTGCATCTTTGTAGCATCATGCTCTTGTTTTCCATCCACGCATCACAAGTCTTTGTGTTCACAATTTAGTTGGTTCATATCTTTCGTTTTGGTGAATATCTTTATTCTTTTTCATTGGAAACCAACTTTCTTAACTAAAAACTTTATATTACTTTAATTGACAAACTTTATCATGTTTACATTTAATTCAATACTGTTATATGTCATCATAATTGATACTCATAATCCATCATAAAATATAATCTTGTTGTAAAATTTTAGTATATGCCATTGGAGAAAAACAACAAATAGAAAGCTTGATTCTTCTTTGTTCCACCTTTGCTCAAAGTAAACTAATAACATCTCGTAGATCATGTTTTAACTACTAACATCTATATTACACTTCTTATGAATAATGTTTTGTTTTCATTATTAGTTTATGTCAATCTCGGTTGAACGATATGACGAGTATAGATGAAGTTCTAACTTTATTTATTAGTTTATATCAATCTCGGATGAATGACATGATGAGTATAGGTGAAATTCTGACTTTATTAAGGAGTACAATTGTCCTAATGGATGTCTACCTCCAATTAAGTGGAGTAACATTTGTTGTGGCTGCTGCGTCAGGGCTTTGGTATTTTTTTTTTTCCCTTCTTGAAAAGTAAAGTTTTGTTGATTCAACCTCACCTTTTCTTTTCTTTTTGTTTTTTATTCATTTTTCTCCTTGTCCTACCAAAATTATTGGAACTGCAGAGCACATTGACGACATCAAAATTCATTAATTACGATCAAAAGCTCATATGTCAAAAGGAAAATTTCATTGGAGTAGCAAAGGTTAGGATGTAATCATATAAATTCGTCTTTTATTTTCTTTTTTCCTCGAGCTTCAATATAACCTAAATGTAGGACCTTGTATTTGGTTCCAATTTTTTTTGTTTACCAATTTTTTCGATGATGAATGTTTGAAATACTTTCACCATTTAAGTCATGATAGTACTACTTAACATGATTATATTATGCAGCAGGTTTCAAGTTACATACCCTTAAAAATTTCAGATATAAAATTGCGATTGGTACACTAACCTTTTATTTGTATATAATAGGAAGAAATGAAACCAAATGTATCATGAAAGTTCATGAAAACAAGACAACACCGTAAGGTTGATTGAAAATAACTTTAAAAAAATTTGAAGAAAATTCATGCACTTGCATCTATAGTATCATATTGAAATTTTTTATAAGTTGTTTAGTTTGATTTGCAACCATATGAACTATTCTTAGAAAACAAGACTTGAAATGAAAGGTATGAATTTTGTTTGTTTTTGTTTTTTGTTTTTTGTTTTTTTTTTTTTGTTTTTTTTGTTTTTTGTTTTTGTTTTTTGTTTTTTCTGTTTTTTTTTGTTTTTTTTGGTTTTTTTGAAACTAAGGATGGTTAGGAGATTTAAACTCTACATCTTATACTGAAGTCAAATGTGATATTACCATTCAGTTATGTACTACTTTAAGTTGTAAATTTTTTATTATTATTATTTTGCTTCTTTTTCAATGGAAAATTATGAATTTAAATACATGTAAGAACTCCACACATGTTTAGTAGGCATTTTTATTGTCATATAACTTGTGCAATTACAAAAAATTTCATGACATTTTCCTATTAAATGTCGTAAAATACATATTCAATGGCATTTTTTTGTTTAATGTCGTCAAATGATCTCTTGTATGACATTTAAAAATAAAATGTCGTCTTAAAGTTACTTTGGCGACACTTTCAGAAAAATGTCATAAATTTTGTGTCATTAAAAGCACTTTTTGTTGTAGTGACCATAACAAAGCAGACTAATAATACCAGCAACTGATGCATACTCATTTACACAACTTTGTTTGCATTTATTTTCATTTCTTCAGTTCTTTGGACTTCATTATGGGGAACTTGGGTAACAGTGTCCAATATTTTTATTCTTGCAGGTTTCGTTCTAATAAATTTTAATTAATGTTTTCGGCAAAATTTTTCTACTAGTATTTTTTTTTTTTATCAACAATTGAGCAATAATCAAGGAAGTGGTCATACACAACTTTTGTTATGGCAGAGGTACGGTATAAAAATCTTATTCATAGTGTAATTTTTTTTTTTTCCCCATCATGATCATTTGATTTTAGATATGTTAATGTTATTATTTATTTTTAACATATAACCTTTTTGAAGTCCTCTAAAAAGGGAAAAAAGAAACAAAGAAAGCAACTGCAAGCTGCTATATTTGCTGCTTCAAGTAATAGAGATGGAACTTTAAGAACCGTGAAAGTTCAATTCCAAACGATAGGGAGAATCAAGAAAATTTTAGGAATGCTTCAAATAAGGTGAAGAAAAAGGCTGATCTAGGCAAGGGAAAGGGAAAGAGAAAAGAAAACTTAGTTGAACAAAATATAAGTAACTCAGATGCAGATGATGAAAATAATGATCCGACTACAAATAGGGGGAGCATAGAATCTAGAGATACTAATGAAGACTTGAGTCAATCAAATACAGATGAGGAAATTGACCAACCTGAGATAAATAAGGAAAATGTTAGAGGAGTAACGCGGCCAGATATACTTCCGGTGGGTTAAAAACGACGTCAAACTGTTGAATGGAATTAAGTAGGACAACCTATTGGAAAGGCATCAGTCAGGTTTAGTACTGCACTTGGGGTACTAGTTAGACAATATATTCCAATTAATGTAGACTATTGGAGAAAGGTAGATGACCAGAAGAAAAATGAGTCGTCAACCTACTGCTGGTATGAATGCTTATTTTTTATTGCATTTTTTTTTTGTGGTCCGATTCCATCTTTATTTATGTTGTTTGATGCTTTTAAAACATTATTGTTCTGCTTACACTTTTTCTTGTGATTAAATGCAGAAAAAATTTAAAATTTCTTCATGCCACAAGAAATTCATTACAAGATTGATGTGAAAATCGTGACGGAATCACAAAAGTAATCTCAGCTCAATAATAAAACAGTTGGCTGACTGTTCAAATGTAGCAAAAGAACTTGCTCGTAAAAAGCTGATAGACGTGGGATTGGGATGAGTGGCACGAGTTTTACAACATTAGGATGTCAAAAGAATTTAAAGTATCTGCTTATATGCCCTTTTAATATTTTTATTATTATAATTGTCATCATCTTGCGAAACCATATATAAAATTTATGTGCCTTTGCTTTTTTTATTTGGGAAAAAAGTGAGAAAATGATTAAAGTTAGAGCAAAGCTAAAATACCCACACAGAACAAGCTGAAAAGGCTATACAAGAATGGAGAATGACCTGCTAAGTATACAAAGAAAAAGCCTATAATGGTCTACTTTGTTTGTTTGTTTTTATATATATATGATATTTTCTTTTATTTCGTTATAAGTGATCTGTTCCTTATTTGATCCGCAGAAATAAAAGAACAAAAAATCCAAAATTCCCAGAGTCGAATTGTGGCTTGAGGGACATAAGCACAAAAATGGAAAACCTATAAATGAAACTATAGAGAAAGCAATATTGGTAAAACTATTCAAAACGTTTATTTCTTAAAATAAAATGAGCAACAAGCTTATAAAATTATCTGCATGTTTTTATTGTCTGTTTTGACATGTAATAGTTATCACAAAAATTTCCTAAATTTTTTGTTTAGAGAGTTGAAGAAGATTCACAGTTCGAAGATGATGAGGAATCACTCACCATAACAGAAGATGCACAAGGTAGAGTTCAAGGTCTTGAACAACCTGGATGTGTAAGAGGCTGGGGATTTGGAGTGACATTAAAAACTCTAGAGGCTCAGAGACTGATTACGACATGGAGGAAATAAATGGAAGAGGAGCTGCAACAACTCAAATTATGGAAAAGGCAAATGGAGGAGATGCGGGCGTCAAGTTCTCTTCCAAACAACGTAAATTTCTAAATTCAATACTTTGCTATAACGGAACTTTTTTTTTTCTCAATTCTATTTTAAGAGTTTAATTAAAAAAAAACATTAAAATAAATTGAGAAAAAAAAAAGTTCTGTTATCGCAAAATATTGAATTTAGAATTTTACTGTGTTAGGAATAGAACTTGAAGACCGCATCTCCTCCATTTGACTTTTCCATAATTTGAGTTGTTGCAGCTGCTCTTCCATTTTTTTCCTCCATGTCGTAATCAGTCCCTGAGCCTCTAGAGTTTTTAATGTCACTCCAAATCCCCAGCCTCTTACACATCCAGGTTGTTCAGGACCTAGAAATCTACCTTGTGCATCTTCTGTAATGGTGAGTGATTCCTCATCGTCATCGGACTAAGAATCTTCTTCAACTCTCTAAACAAAAAATTTAGGATATTTTTGTGAGAAATATTACATGTCAAAACAGACATTAAAAGCTTGCAGATAATTTTATAAGCTTGTTGCTCATTTTATTTAAGAAATAAATGTTCTGAATACCAATATTGCTTCCTCTAGCATCATTTATAGGTTTTCCATTTTTGTGCTTATGTCCCTCAAGCCACAATTCGACTCTGGGAATTTTGGATTTTTTGTTCTTTTCTTTCTGTGGATCAAATAATAAGGAACAGATCACTTATAATAAAATAAAAGAAAATATCATATATTATATAAACAAACAAACAAAATATACCATTATAGGCTTTTTCTTTGTATACTTAGCAGGTCATTCTCCATTCTTGCATAACCTTTTCGGCTTGTTGTGTGTGGGTATTTTAGCTTTGCTCTAACTTTACTCATTTTGTCACTTTTTTCCTAAATATAAAAAGCAAAGGCACATAAATTTTATAAATGGTTTCACAAGATGATGACAATGATAATAATAAAAATATTAAAAGGACATATAAGCAGATACTTTAAATTCTTTTGACGTCCTACTTTTGTAAAAGTCCTACCTCTCATCACAACCCATGTCTATTGGCTTTTTACGAGCAAGTTCTTTTGCTACATTTGGACAGTTAGTCAACTGTTTTATTATTGAGTTGAGATTATTTTTGTGATTCTGCCACGATTTTCCCATCAATGTTGTAATGAATTTCTTGTGGCATGAAGAAATCTTAAATTTTTTCTGCATTTAATCTCAAGAAAAAGTGTAAGCGTGACAATAATGCTTTAAAAGCATCAAACAACATAAATAAAAATGGAATCAGAACACAAAAAAAATGCAACAATAAAATATAAGCATTACCAGCGGTAGGTCCACAACTCATTTTTCTTCTGGTCATCTGCCTTTCTCCAATAGTCTACATTAATTGGAATATATTGTCTAACTAGTACCCCAAATGCAGTACTGAACCTGACTGATGTCTTTCCAATAGGTTGTCCTACTTCATTCCATTCAACAGTTTGACATCGTTTTTCACCCACCGGAAGTATATCTGGCCGCGTCACTCCTCTAACGTTTTCCTTCTTATTTATCTCAGGTTGGTCAATTTCCTCATCTATATTTGATTGACTCAAGTCTTCATCAGTATCTTTAGATTTTATGTTCCCCCTATTTGTAGTCGGATCATTATTTCCATCATCTGCATCTGAGTTACTTATATCTTGTTCAACTAAGTTTTCTTTTCTCTTTCCCTTTCCCTTGCCTAGATCAGCCTTTTTCTTCACCTTATTTGAAGCATTCCTAAAATTTTCTTGATTCTCCCTATCGTTTGGAATTGAACTTTCACGGTTCTTAAAGTTCCATCTCTATTACTTGAAGCAGCAAATATAGCAGCTTGCAGTTGCTTTCTTTGTTTCTTTTTTCCCTTTTTAGAGGACTTCAAAAGGTTATATGTTAAAAATAAATAATAACATTAACATATCTAAAATCAAATGATCATGATGGGAAAAAAAAAATAAAATAAATTACACTATGAATAAGATTTTTATACCGTACCTCTGCCATAATAAAAGTTGTGTATGACCACTTCCTTGATTATTGCTGAATTGTTGATAAAAATAAAAATAAAAAATACAAGTAGAAAAATTTTGCCGAAAACATTAATTAAAATTTATAAGAACGAAACCTGCAAGAATAAAAATAGTGGACACTGTTACCCAAGTTCCCCATAATGAAGTCCAAAGAACTGAAGAAATGCAAATAAATGCAAACAAAGTTGTGTTAACGAGTCTACGTCAGTTGCTGGTATTATTAGGCTGCAGTGTTATGGTTAAGAAATGCAAATGAAGTATGTGACTTTAGCTCTGCCGTATGATTGCATGATTTGGGTATCAGAGGCCACCTAGACGGATAGATTTTCTAGACCATCATCTTTCAAAGCAGTGACTGATTCCTGACATATGTATACATACATATATATATATATATATATCTTTTCCTAAAAAGTGAATCTCAATTAAAAGCCAGCCAGGCAAAACACCGAACACAAAAAGCACGCAGCCAACGGCAAAAGACACCACGAGGAAAACACAGAAAAACTTTGACGGAAACAAAACAAAAAGACAGAGACAAAAAGCACCGAAACGTGAGACGTCAAAAGGAAAAAAAACAAGGGAGGGACTAAGCGGCCAAAGTGAGACCACTAAACAGGGGTCCAATCCTTGTTGAAGGTATAGGATTTAAAGAAGAAGATGCTATATTGAAGGAAAGAAGAAATGCAAAAAGGAATAATAAACATACCAAAATGATCCTTAAATTTTTGTAGGCAACACAATAAGGAGCAATTGTTTTCCTCTCCTTTTCTTTGGCCGTTTGGCTTATGGTACTCAGTTGGAGGTAAAAACAGAATGTGCGTGGTTAATGTTTTTATTTTATTTATTTTTATATTTATTTTCCTAAGAAGAGGTTCGTGTAGTAAATCGGTTGAGAAGTTTTGGCCAATAAAAGTAAATAGAATAATAATTAAAAAAAAAACCTATAAACTATATTAAAAATAAAAATAAAAAAAAAAGATATGTGCAACGTGGGAGATCAACTGCAACTTACATGTTGCAATATTAATAAATATAAATATATTAAATCTGCAACAAGACATAGATCATTTTTTACAACTAGCATAATTTGGAGAAGCTTTTGCAAGAAAATACATGTTGATTTACCAAAGGTTTTGGCGCGCTTATTTTGGCGGGTATATAGTTTGTTTGTTTGTTTTTTTTTTTTTTTTTGTTTTTTTGTTTTTTTCCTACCAAACCTAACTAAAGAAGGTAAAACACGTTGTTTAGACAAGTGGATGGAGATTATGGGATGGACGCGTAATTTTTTCTTGAAGTAATAATACAGACATTGAAAGTTTTAAAAAAATTTGTAGAAGAAAACAGATGTATAAAACTCTTTTTTCATTTTTTTTTTTTTTGAAATTATAACACTCTTTTTTCATGTAATCGTGATCAGAGGAAAAAATATGCATACCTCTAGTAATTGGCGTGACCGACTTTTTTAATTAAGCTTCTTGATTTTGTGCGTCAAATAAATGCGGCGTGAAAAAAAATAAAATAAATGCGGGGGTGCAAAATCATAAATAAAAAATAAATAAATAAAAGAAAAGAAGAGAGAGAGAGAGAGAGAGAGAACTGAGACAAGTAAAAATATAGGCTTACCTTTTCAGAAAAGAAAAAAATAAAGGCTTACATGTAATACCTAGATTTTTCATGTCACTAATTTCTTCTTAAGAAATTAGATTCTATGCCATGAAGGTATTTATGAAAAAGTTCAAGTAAGAGCTTTTGTTTGATTATGTGAATTCTTTTGGGTCAGTAAGACTCAAAATAGGTTTTAAGGTTAGAAAACGCTCTTTCAAGTCGAAAAGGACGAAAAAGGACGTAATTTCGGAAAAAGTCAAAGTTTGACTGAAAAAGTCAAATTTTGACCAAGAGTGGTCAATGGGTTGACTTGGCAGTATGGTATTATGCAGTATGAGAAAATACTGTAAAATATGTCAGTATGGGCGAGATAGCTCAAATAGGCTTTAAAACCACCCTAGAAAATCAAGCACACCTAGTTAAGGTCAAGGGCAAAAGGACGTGAAAATATGGGAAACTTGGTCACCAAGTAACCCATTGGGGCCGGTCACATGCAGGGGCAAAAATGTCAAAATTTTCACTTTTGGGGTAAAAGTGTAAATTTTGGAAAATTGATGATGTAAGCACATGATGTCATCATGATGAGATAAGCTTGGCTTGTTCACCAAGAAAGCAACCGGCCACCTAGGGGGCATTTTTGTAAGAATTTTCACTTTTAGGGCCAAAGTGCAAATTTTGGAAATTTGGTGATGTAAGCATGTGATGTCACCAAGATGAGGTCATCTTGCCTTGCTCTCCAAGTTGACAGCCGGCCACCTTGACACCTAGCATGCCAATTGCATGATTTTCTCAAAGTTTAGGGGCTAAAATGCAATTTTTGGAAAGTTTGCATTTGCCTATAAATAGGGGTGGCATTTAATCATTTAAATCAGAAAATTTGGCCAAACTCTTGCCATTTTTCTGCGGAAAAATCCGAGAGAGAGAGGAGGAGAGAAACCAAGAGAGAACCAAGAGAAAAAGTTGGAAAAAGCCAAGGGAGGCTAGTTAGTGTGCATGTTCGGTTTCAAGCTAGAAACCAAGGGCAAATCTGGAAATTTTGGACCCAATTTTTGGGCAGTGGCCGTGCATGGGAGAGGAAGAAAGGGGAGAGAAATTTCAATGGAAAAAAAATGGAGAGAGTGGCCGAGTGGGTGAGAAAACCCCAACCAAGAAGCCAAAAAGATTTTTGGTGTCCTATGTGTGTGCATGGTCGGCCATGAGATGTGCAAGAAATTGGAGAGAAAATTTTGAGGTTTTTGGGCTGTAGAGGGCTCGGTTTTGGCTGCAAGAAATCACCAAGTTTGGTGAAAAATTTTGGTGCCATTTGGAGAGCTAGAGCAGAGTGTTTGGAGAGCCAAAAGGGAGGGAGATTTCGGTTTGCATACCCTAACCCATCCCTAGGGTTAGCTAAGGTAAAACTCCCTCAAACCCTAACATTTTTCCATGCAAGTTAGATGGGATATTTATGTGTATGTTTGTATGTGCATGGCTGAAAATTGGAACCCCATTTGGAGGGGAAATCCGGACTTGTTGGCAGCCAAGAGGGAGGAGTAAGGAAGTTTGGAATCCAAGCTAGTAAACCAACTTCCAAACCCTAGAGGTAAACCCTAAAACCATAAGCTTTTGGTTTGAGATTTAATGTGGAAATTTAAGTGTATTTCCAAGTCCAATATGTAAGAGCATAAGCTCAAAGTTTTATGGTTAATGCCCTAGACTAGGTGTGGTGCTTGATTAGGGTGTTGCTTAAGGGTGGTTGCTTATGGTTTTGTTTATGCTTGTGTGCATTATATTTGTGCTTGTTTGCATGCTAGGATTGCATGGCTTTATGGTTGGTATGTTCCCTATTAGTGTGCAGCCGGTTGTGGCTTGTGTGCATGGTTATTAGAGCTAGCCATGGTTCGGCTCGAATGTATGTATGAGATGTGATGCCACTCTAGTTCATGCAACCCTAGGTTTGTGTAGATTTGGTTTGGGTTGCATGGCTGCGTTAGAATCACGTGTTGATTCATGTGGGACGTTAGTTAACGCTGCATGTTGGTTACTTAGGCTCCCGCGTGATCGGTTGAGTTAGTTCCGTGAAGTAGGACGCGTAAAACCGAGTAAGCACAAAAACTGGCAGATTCGGATCAAATCTGCCCAGTTTTTGGAAAAGTGAAATATAAGGCCTTTAGAGGCCGAATTGGGAAAAACGTAAAACACGAAATTGTTCGGAAGAGGTTTTCCTAGGGGGGCAATGCGAACCGTTTCCCAAAATGAGACCCCAATGGCCTCCGTTTACCCCAAAACCCGTGGCTGATCCCCAGACCCAGTTTTCACTCAGTTTTTCGGGGTCAGCCAGTTTCAAACAAAAACTGGGACGAATCTAGGCCGAATTGGAATTTTTGCAAAATACGAAAGTTTTAGAATTTTCTAGAGCTACAACTTTCGTGAAGAAAACTTTTTCAGATTACGAACCGATTTTTAAACTGGGATCGTTTTTTGAAGGGTGCGCAAGGAATCCGAAAATTCCTGCACCACTAGCTTTACAAATGTTTCTAGAAAACTGTTTTTCTACTACAAACTATTGTTTTGATTATGGAAAACTGTTCCAAGGGCAGTTTTCAACCTCAAATGATTTTATGAAGCACTAATCCAAGAGTTTGGATTTTTACGATTTAAGTAAAGGATTTTTAAAAGTTAAGAAAGAAGTTTTGGGATTAATTTCCCTAAATTTTCCAAGTAAGGAAAATGAATTTTTCAAGCTAGAGTATAGCAAGCGATTAGTTTACGAAAGGTAACCGGGAGTTATACCCGAGTTACTGGGTCAAGCCCAAGGCCCAAAGGTTGACCCAACGAGGGTTGACCATAGTTGACCGAAGTTGACCATTGTTGACCATAGTTGACTTTGGTTGACTAACAAGTGGATTTTAGTTTGATCTTAAGGGTTACTCAATATAACCCTAAAGGATACCCGTTTGAGCTAAGATATTGGGTTAGGAAAGTAACCCAATGATTTGTGGATTAAGGATGAAGCCCAGGGTTGGAAGATGATCTAACCCTAATGGTATGTTATTGTTATGGGCTTAGTACACAAGGTTATCCAATGTAACCGAGTAAGACGTTATGCACAAGGGACATACAACCAAGACCATGTAAGGTAAGCATGTTGGTTAGGTCACCAACATTTAACGAGTTTAAGTTAGACAATGTCCTTTATCGAGCAGGATAGAACCTGCAGCTGTACCGGAAAAGGAACAGCATTAGTTGGGACAATAAATCAAGAGCGTAGGACTGAAGGTAAGTACAACTCCGCCTACAGCATGAACACATGTTTGTTTGCATATGATGTTTTTAAGAAATCATGAATAGCATTTCATGATTTATGATGTTATGAAGTAGTACGTTATGACATGATGATATGTTAAGTATGTCCATGTTTCATGTTAAGATGTAGTATGTTATGAAGTATGTTATGTTATGTATGATGTTACGTTAAGATGCAGTATGTCCATGTTTCATGTTAAGTTATGAGATAGTATGTTATGATAAAGTATGTTATGTTTTATGTTCGATATCTTGGCATCATAAAGCATGCTCACTAATAATGAATCATATGGTAAGAATAAGTTCTTAAGATACGAGATAAGTTAAGTAAAGATTGTTGTGTTGTACTGGCTTGCCTTTGTGGTGGGTTCAAATGGTATATTCCATGGTTTGACTTGGATTGGATTGGTTGCCTTCGCTACTCCATGTTAAACGTCTTGTTTCATGGTTTGAGTTGGATTGGACGGACCGCCTTCAACCACTCCATGGTTATGTACCACAGTACATGCGCACATGTTATAGAGTAAGATAATAAGGAACCATAATTGAATAATAAGAAATCATAACCTGTTCATGCATTTTGTGTTTCAGTTGCATGCGGATTGAATATTGTGCTTACTGGGCTTTTAGCTCATTACTTACGTTCATGCTGTAGGTAAGCTACCTACCGGCAATACCTGATACGAGACTGTGGAAAGACGGTGCTGCGGACTGTGAAATGTGGGATGGACACCACCACGGATTTCCATAAAGGGTGTTTGAAAGGAAAATGTGTTTACATTATGTTTTAAGTATGTATGGCAAGGTTTCAGTATGTATGGCAACGAGTTGCCTCGTGTTGTACTGATCCGCATTAGGTCGGGTTGGTCCACGATTTACGTTTATGTATGATAGCTTTCCCATTAGGTGAAAGCTCAGTACTCGAGTGAGTACATGCGAAGAAGATATGTTCTTATATATAAGTTTAAGTTTATGTTTAAGCCTAAGTTTAAGGCTTCATGTTTCATGTAAGTAACGTGTTTAAGTCACGATTTTAAAATGAAGTTAAAGCTTTTAAGTTTTAAAGGAATAAAAAAAAAAATTACTCTAAAAATTGGGTAAGTTTAAGTTAAGTATAGTCACGACCGTCATTCGCGTGGTCGGTCCTACGTGGATGGTCGGGGCGTGACAGGTTTGGTATCAGAGCGAAGGTTTTCTTGCCATCCAATTTCACAGTTTTGCCGCCGGAGCCACAGTTTTGTAAGTTGTTTTCTTACTCTGTCTTATGTGTAGTCATAAGATTAGTACAAAGACATGTACCTGGTGTTAAACCCAGATTAGATTTTCTGGATCGAAAAGGGCAGTGAAGCTTCGTTAGCATTTCAAGGAATAGAGGAGGAGCTCCGACTCCGCACCCTCGACAGGACCCAAGAAGTGGTTTCACATAATGGGGATTCTTCTCCGGTTATGTGCTGCAAGGACATATTTTTAGGCTATGTTACGTTGCCAGCCAACGACAAGACGAGGAGGCTCGAGTATGGGGCCTTAGCATGGAGACTTGAGAGGAGGCTCCTAAATGTTATTTTTATAACACTCAGGACTGCCTATGTTCGGTAGTGTCACGATTCCATGATATACCAGGATGCGTATACGAGACGATATCTCAACTATGTTGCAGCTTGGCACAAATAACTCTATGGGTTATTACAGCTAGTGGATCAGAGTTGCGCAACAAGAGCATGGTAGATACGCTACGTTTACGATATGATATGAAGAGATTGCTAGAAATCTCTAGTAGGATAAGTTGACAAGTTACGATATGATAAGTTTATTTAATGAAAGTAAGAATGAGCATTAGAATTAGAAACGAGAAGTTGGTTTGTCGCAGATACGACCGAACCAAATTTTTCGTAAGAGCCTAATCTTACAGCTATAATGTCTAAGTTGCAAAGATACTTGCTAGATTATCAACAAGAGATAGGATCGATGCTATAAAAGCTAAAGTTTCATATTTATGGAAATTATGCCCTAGTAAGGGAAATTATGTGATATTGGGAAGTTTAGACATTCCTAAGAATTACGATTATGAAAGACAAGTTTGAAGCAAAGAGAAAAGCTTCTACTATCCAAGAAGTAGTTGGATATTTTAAGTGTACCTTTCAATGCATCACTCGAACGATATTATGCTTTTCCAAGATTGGCTTTAAAAGAATTCAAAGAAAATATTTTTATAAAAGATCTTATGTTTAATAGAACCCCCTCATTTTATGTAAGACGGCCAAATCCTTGAGGAAGAAATTCCAAGATGGGGGTTGTCATTAAAAGTAAAGGTTCCAAGTTAGGAGCCATAGGCCAAATCCTTGAGGAAGTAAATTCCAAGATGGGGGCCATGGGCCGAATCCTTGAGGGATGAGTTTCGAGAAAGGGACGAATTCCAAGATAGGGGCCATTATGATAAGCAAAGGGTTCTAATAGCATATGATCAAGTTTCAAGAAAGAAACTATGTTCAAGAACGAGTTTTGAGTACAGAATACGATATGTTTTCCAAGTAAGGAAGAAATATGTATTTTCCAAGCATGGAAAAAAAATTTTTATGATAAGCTTTTCAAGTATGAAAAAGTTACATGAAATATGTTTTCAAAATATGACAAGTTATATATGATATACTTGCTCAACTTTTTACGTAAATGATTCTTGTGATGCAATAGGAAAGGAAAGTATGTAAGTATGTAAGTATGCAGTATGATCAGTATGACAAGTAAGAAAGGAAAGTATGTATGTTAGCATGAAGTATGTATGATAAGTATGCAAGTATGATGATAAGTATGTAAGTATGATGATAAGATAAGAAAGTATGATGAAAGTAAGCATGAAAGTACGAAAGTAAGAGGATATGAAGTATGAATTATGAGGCTATAGATGTAAAATTATGTTTCTGTATAAGAGATATGATCCCATTAAAGTGTTAAAATGGGAACATGAACGAACCATTATGAACCTATGGTGGATTTTTGAGAAAAGTCACCTAGATACATCCGAATTTTCGAGGACGAAAATTTTTAAGGAGGGTAGATTGTAATACCTAGATTTTTCATGTCACTAATTTCTTCTTAAGAAATTAGATTCTATGCCATGAAGGTATTTATGAAAAAGTTCAAGTAAGAGCTTTTGTTTGATTATGTGAATTCTTTTGGGTCAGTAAGACTCAAAATAGGTTTTAAGGTTAGAAAACGCTCTTTCAAGTCGAAAATGACGAAAAAGGACGTAATTTCGGAAAAAGTCAAAGTTTGACTGAAAAAGTCAAATTTGACCAAGAAAGTCAAATTTTGACCAAGAGTGGTCAATGGGTTGACTTGGCAGTATGGTATGATGCAGTATGAGAAAATACTGTAAAATATGTCAGTATGGGCGAGATAGCTCAAATAGGCTTTAAAACCACCCTAGAAAATCAAGCACACCTAGTTAAGGTCAAGGGCAAAAGGATGTGAAAATATGGAAAACTTGGTCACCAAGTAACCCATTGGGGCCGGTCACATGCAGGGGCAAAAATGTCAAAATTTTCACTTTTGGGGTAAAAGTGTAAATTTTGGAAAATTGATGATGTAAGCACATGATGTCATCAAGATGATGTCATCATGATGAGATAAGCTTGGCTTGTTCACCAAGAAAGCAACCGGCCACCTAGGGGGCATTTTTGTAAGAATTTTCACTTTTAGGGCCAAAGTGCAAATTTTGGAAATTTGGTGATGTAAGCATGTGATGTCACCAAGATGAGGTCATCTTGCCTTGCTCTCCAAGTTGACAGCCGGCCACCTTGACACCTAGCATGCCAATTGCATGATTTTCTCAAAGTTTAGGGGCTAAAATGTAATTTTTGGAAAGTTTGCATTTGCCTATAAATAGGGGTGGCATTTAATCATTTAAATCAGAAAATTTGGCCAAACTCTTGCCATTTTTCTGCAGAAAAATCCGAGAGAGAGAGGAGGAGAGAAACCAAGAGAGAACCAAGAGAAAAAGTTGGAAAAAGCCAAGGGAGGCTAGTTAGTGTGCATGTTCGGTTTCAAGCTAGAAACCAAGGGCAAATCTGGAAATTTTGGACCCAATTTTTGGGCAGTGGCCGTGCATGGGAGAGGAAGAAAGGGGAGAGAAATTTCAATGGAAAAAAAATGGAGAGAGTGGCCGAGTGGGTGAGAAAACCCCAACCAAGAAGCCAAAAAGATTTTTGGTGTCCTATGTGTGTGCATGGTCGGCCATGAGATGTGCAAGAAATTGGAGAGAAAATTTTGAGGTTTTTGGGCTGTAGAGGGCTCGGTTTTGGCTGCAAGAAATCACCAAGTTTGGTGAAAAATTTTGGTGCCATTTGGAGAGCTAGAGCAGAGTGTTTGGAGAGCCAAAAGGGAGGGAGATTTCGGTTTGCATACCTTAACCCATCCCTAGGGTTAGCTAAGGTAAAACTCCCTCAAACCCTAACATTTTTCCATGCAAGTTAGATGGGATATTTATGTGTATGTTTGTATGTGCATGGCTGAAAATTGGAACCCCATTTGGAGGGGAAATCCGGACTTGTTGGCAGCCAAGAGGGAGGAGTAAGGAAGTTTGGAATCCAAGCTAGTAAACCAACTTCCAAACCCTAGAGGTAAACCCTAAAACCATAAGCTTTTGGTTTGAGATTTAATGTGGAAATTTAAGTGTATTTCCAAGTCCAATATGTAAGAGCATAAGCTCAAAGTTTTATGGTTAATGCCCTAGACTAGGTGTGGTGCTTGATTAGGGTGTTGCTTAAGGGTGGTTGCTTATGGTTTTGTTTATGCTTGTGTGCATTATATTTGTGCTTGTTTGCATGCTAGGATTGCATGGCTTTATGGTTGGTATGTTCCCTATTAGTGTGCAGCCGGTTGTGGCTTGTGTGCATGGTTATTAGAGCTAGCCATGGTTCGGCTCGAATGTATGTATGAGATGTGATGCCACTCTAGTTCATGCAACCCTAGGTTTGTGTAGATTTGGTTTGGGTTGCATGGCTGCGTTAGAATCACGTGTTGATTCATGTGGGACGTTAGTTAACGCTGCATGTTGGTTACTTAGGCTCCCGCGTGATCGGTTGAGTTAGTTCCGTGAAGTAGGACGCGTAAAACCGAGTAAGCACAAAAACTGGCAGATTCGGATCAAATCTGCCCAGTTTTTGGAAAAGTGAAATATAAGGCCTTTAGAGGCCGAATTGGGAAAAACGTAAAACACGAAATTGTTCGGAAGAGGTTTTCCTAGGGGGGCAATGCGAACCGTTTCCCAAAATGAGACCCCAATGGCCTCCGTTTACCCCAAAACCCGTGGCTGATCCCCAGACCCAGTTTTCACTCAGTTTTTCGGGGTCAGCCAGTTTCAAACAAAAACTGGGACGAATCTAGGCCGAATTGGAATTTTTGCAAAATACGAAAGTTTTAGAATTTTCTAGAGCTACAACTTTCGTGAAGAAAACTTTTTCAGATTACGAACCGATTTTTAAACTGGGATCGTTTTTTGAAGGGTGCGCAGGGAATCCGAAAATTCCTGCACCACTAGCTTTACAAATGTTTCTAGAAAACTGTTTTTCTACTACAAACTATTGTTTTGATTATGGAAAACTGTTCCAAGGGCAGTTTTCAACCTCAAATGATTTTATGAAGCACTAATCCAAGAGTTTGGATTTTTACGATTTAAGTAAAGGATTTTTAAAAGTTAAGAAAGAAGTTTTGGGATTAATTTCCCTAAATTTTCCAAGTAAGGAAAATGAATTTTTCAAGCTAGAGTATAGCAAGCGATTAGTTTACGAAAGGTAACCGGGAGTTATACCCGAGTTACTGGGTCAAGCCCAAGGCCCAAAGGTTGACCCAACGAGGGTTGACCATAGTTGACCGAAGTTGACCATTGTTGACCATAGTTGACTTTGGTTGACTAACAAGTGGATTTTAGTTTGATCTTAAGGGTTACTCAATATAACCCTAAAGGATACCCGTTTGAGCTAAGATATTGGGTTAGGAAAGTAACCCAATGATTTGTGGATTAAGGATGAAGCCCAGGGTTGGAAGATGATCTAACCCTAATGGTATGTTATTGTTATGGGCTTAGTACACAAGGTTATCCAATGTAACCGAGTAAGACGTTATGCACAAGGGACATACAACCAAGACCATGTAAGGTAAGCATGTTGGTTAGGTCACCAACATTTAACGAGTTTAAGTTAGACAATGTCCTTTATCGAGCAGGATAGAACCTGCAGCTGTACCGGAAAAGGAACAGCATTAGTTGGGACAATAAATCAAGAGCGTAGGACGGAAGGTAAGTACAACTCCGCCTACAGCATGAACACATGTTTGTTTGCATATGATGTTTTTAAGAAATCATGAATAGCATTTCATGATTTATGATGTTATGAAGTAGTACGTTATGACATGATGATATGTTAAGTATGTCCATGTTTCATGTTAAGATGTAGTATGTTATGAAGTATGTTATGTTATGTATGATGTTACGTTAAGATACAGTATGTCCATGTTTCATGTTAAGTTATGAGATAGTATGTTATGATAAAGTATGTTATGTTTTATGTTCGATATCTTGGCATCATAAAGCATGCTCACTAATAATGAATCATATGGTAAGAATAAGTTCTTAAGATACGAGATAAGTTAAGTAAAGATTGTTGTGTTGTACTGGCTTGCCTTTGTGGTGGGTTCAAATGGTATATTCCATGGTTTGACTTGGATTGGATTGGCTGCCTTCACTACTCCATGTTAAACGTCTTGTTTCATGGTTTGAGTTGGATTGGACGGACCGCCTTCAACCACTCCATGGTTATGTACCACAGTACATGCGCACATGTTATAGAGTAAGATAATAAGGAACCATAATTGAATAATAAGAAATCATAACCTGTTCATGCATTTTGTGTTTCAGTTGCATGCGGATTGAATATTGTGCTTACTGGGCTTTTAGCTCATTACTTACGTTCATGCTGTAGGTAAGCTACCTACCGGCAATACCTGATACGAGACTGTGGAAAGACGGTGCTGCGGACTGTGAAATGTGGGATTGACACCACCACGGATTTCCATAAAAGGTGTTTGAAAGGAAAATGTGTTTACATTATGTTTTAAGTATGTATGGCAAGGTTTCAGTATGTATGGCAACGAGTTGCCTCGTGTTGTACTGATCCGCATTAGGTCGGGTTGGTCCACGATTTACGTTTATGTATGATAGCGTTCGCATTAGGTGAAAGCTCAGTACTCGAGTGAGTACATACGAAGAAGATATGTTCTTATATATAAGTTTAAGTTTATGTTTAAGCCTAAGTTTAAGGCTTCATGTTTCATGTAAGTAACGTGTTTAAGTCACGATTTTAAAATGAAGTTAAAGCTTTTAAGTTTTAAAGGAATAAAAAAAAAAAAATACTCTAAAAATTGGGTAAGTTTAAGTTAAGTATAGTCACGACCGTCATTCGCGTGGTCGGTCCTACGTGGGTGGTCGGGGCGTGACATTACACCTATATATAGACCAGGGCATCCAACTTATAAATTATACTCCTTCGTGGAGTCGAAAAAGTTTATTCCTTTTGAATTCGCATAACTAAGATGAATATGTAAAGCCCTAACCAAATTAAATATCTTAAATCTTAAAGTATCCTAAATTACTCAAACATAAACATCCTAAATAACAAAAATAAAATGTTAAAAGTTCAAATTAAAATTCAAATCTTCCGTTTCAACGTGATTGTCTGCATCAAATGTCTCAAATGCCCCAAAGAAAAGCTGCATAAGAAAGAGAAAACAATTAAAAGTATATCAACAAGAGAGGGGGAAAAAAAAAGAATGTAGAGCAAACATGGTTGATATAAAAGAATCTGCAAAGGTTTTATTTTATTTTTTATTTTTTATTTTATTTTATTTTTTAAAATTTAACTACAAGAAAGTTTAAAAAAACATGGCTGATGGTAGTGAATAGATGATAGGAGAGAGGTTTCTATTCCTTTTTTTTTTTTTTTTTTTTTTTTTTTGAAGTTGTTTGTATTCTTTTTAAATACATTATATGAATTAGGATTATATGTTTTAAGATTTACTTAGGATTATCTTTATCTCTTAGTGTTATTTTAAATACTAAAAATTACATTGAGTTTATGATTTTGAATAATAATTATTGTAAGATTTATCTCATATAAAGAAGACATTTACCTTATGTTATCTATTCTATTTCAGTCTTCTGTCATATTTTAAGTGTAATTCATATCATAAAAGAGGTCAATATTGGGTCCGTTTGGGGAAGAATCCAAATGAAAATATTTGGGGTTGAAAACCTTTGCATGAAAAATTTTAAACATAAGTATTTGAACTATCATCTAAACTGACGTTTTGTATATTAACATTCTGAACATAACATTTGAACATAAACTTATGCATTTGTTGGAACTCAGGTTCCAACTTAAAAATTCCAAGTCAATTTTGTCTCTTTTTTTTTTTTTTTTTTTTTTTTTAAGTCAACAAATTTCTTACTAGTTTATGAAAAGTCAAGTAACTCAAACATAAAAATTCCAACTTAAACCGATGTTCTGAAAATAAATATGCAGTTGGAAGTAGAATTCTAAAAAGACGTAAACAATACACTAGAGTGGAGGTAAATAATCTTGGGGGAGGAATTTTTGCCATTTAAGAACAAAAATCCAAATAACAGTTAGATGCTCCATTTCCAATAGTACAAACAAAACACATATTCGGATGGACCATTCAAATGGAATGGTCTAAATATTGACAAATAGTTTTACGCAACTGGCAAGTAATTGTTTACTTAATTTCATAGAATAGTATATGGAAAGTGAAAATTAAAAAAAAAAAAAAAAAAAAAAAAAAAAAAAAAAAAAAAAAACATATTTGGTAACTCTGCAGTTGGAGCTTAGGATTTGCCATTAAAATATAATAGTAAGAAAAAGAATATGATAGACTAATTTGATTAATAACTTAGATGTTCCATGCTCGGATTGCAAATTGAACCAATGTATGGGAATGAAGGTCAAATACAGTAATTCTTATTTAGTCAATTCCGATTGTTTTTTAAGTTCATATTCATCTCATTACCAGGCAATTCAACGAAGTTAACCCATGTTTTCTTATTGTATATTATATATATGTTTTGCTTATGATGATTTGTAACCAAGTCGTTGAGAACTAGTAATCCAAAACTTATTTATAGTAAGTATTTTACTAAACTTGGTTAACATCTCAGTCTACTACTATTTATTGCTACAGATCAAGATTGACCTTTTGGTCTAATCAGATATAGAAAAATCTTTGCAGATTGAACCAATGTATGGCAATGTCAATCAATATGGTCACTCATGTATGATTGATTTTTTTAATGTGTATATTTATCCAATAATCAAATAGTTCAAAAAAAGTAATCCACTAGTTTATTACTCTATTTTTTTTGCTTATTAGGCTTACTATTCGAGTTGTTGAATACCATTAATTGGAAAGTTAACTGATAATATGTATTAGCTAAACAACTGCTACCTATTAAACTTAGTGTTACAATTTGGTGTACTATTATTTATTGCTACAAATGAAGATTGACATTTTGTTTTAATTAGACGTACAAAATTCACTTTGTTGTCGTGGCATAAATAATTACGATATTCATGTTGCACATCCTTTGAGTGTCGATCCAAATTTCAACATAAAATGGGAAAGATGATAGTAAGGACATTGTTGTCGATATAAAAGTTAACCGATATAGTAGTTCGTATGCATATCATATATTCACCTTCTCGTATAATATTTACTTTTTCTGCTGAATTTTTGGTGTTTAATTAACTATTAATAAATATCTATAGATATCATGCAATTTCTTTTAATAATTACTCAAGTTTGGAATAAAAGTTAAATATATATATATCAAACTAACTAAAAATTTAGAATTTATCATTGTAACGTTAAGTAAAAGAAAAAAAAAAACCAAAAATAGACAATATCACAATAATTTTTGTTTATAAGAGTTAATGAGAAATAAAAGTTTAAACTTGAAAAGTCTACAATATATTCGTCAATTGTCAATGTATGGTGATGTATACCTCAATCTTGTCATTATTTCTGCTTCTCATCTCAAAGGAGTGACACGAATATCTTATACATTTCAATTAAACTAACACCTAATTATTTCCAAAAGATAAATTATTCAATAGACCATGTGCCTTATGTCATCATGCTAATATGACAGACCCATTCTATACTAAATGTTTGACATCTGGAGGGTTAGTCCCAAAAAAAAAAATCTTCTGATCCATTTTTCTTCGACTATTGTTTCTTCTATTACATGCATAGTCATAATAGATCGCTATAAATGTTTAACCTAAATTCTTTTTTTTTTTATAACTTTTTTAACCTAAATTCATGTCAATTACTTTTAATTTTTTAACAAAATAATTCTCAATTTTTTAAAAAGTAATAATTTCTCCAAAAAAAAAAAAAAAAAGTTTCTAACGAATTTTGGAAACTTGTACAAAATAAGTTAATATTTTATAAACAATCTGTAACAGTTTTGTTTAGCTCCTTTAACTAGTGAATATTCATGTTCTTCTCGAGGTTGTTGATATCGTGAAGTAAATAAGATTTCGTATAGATTAGCTATTTGTCATGTCATCTAGCATGCTGGTTGGATTGTTCGTGGACTGCACAACGTGCTTATACTAGAGCAAATGGTCCTGGGGTCTGACATGCCATCAAACTTCAGGAAAGTGACGCTGCCAAACTTGGGAGTGGGCGTGCTTGTAATTCGTTGCGTCAACGGCGGGTATTGTTAAAAAAAAAAAAAAAAAAAAAAAAAGGATAGCAACACTGAAATTTAGAGAGGTTCGCCTAAATTATGCTGCATCCTCTAAGTCTAGAGTTTCACTATATTCGAAATTTTAGTACAAAGGTTATAATTTCTGAGGGTATTCCGCCATAATAAGAATAAAGGCTAAAAGATATTCCAAATGAGAAGGGTCTTCCTCTATTTATAGAAGGAAAGTAGTGGGTTTGGATTCGTGGGACAGTAGTGGGCTGTTCCCCACTATCCCATGTAATTCGGAACGTGTGCAAGTCTGTGGGGCCACAATCCCATAATTGATCGTGGGCGTGGCAATTATGAAGAATGATCACTCATCATTTGTTATTCGCTAAATATGAACGTTGGACGACGAACCGATCATCACCCGTGATGAGCAGAAGATGATCGAGTATCAAGTGATCGATCATCATCGTCCATCATTCGTCATGTCAGGCCAGGTATAATCTGATCAACACTTGGTAAATTTATGGGCCTCAAAAGGTCAGTGAGACCAATATCGAATGATCGAAGGATCACTGTTCGATGTTCGTCACCCTTTGTAGATGATATGTTGTTTAGGCTGAGCCCAAGTATTTGAGCTCCGAAATGCGTAACGAACAATCAATGGATCATTGTTCGTTGTTCACCACTCGTGTAACGCCCCGACTTACACCATCTACGTAGGGGGACGACTACGTAGACGTGGGCCGTCACCTTACTTACTTACTTAACTTAATTCTGAACAAAAAGCTTTAAGCTTGCTGAAAATTCCAGAGTAAAATTTTTTCTTTAAAACTTTATTTTAAAACTCTTTTACTCTCAAATTTAAACTTGACTTAGTCCCATACTTCTTCTCATACATAAAACTTAACTTATCTTCATACATATTCATACGTACTCACCTGAGTATCAAGATCGTGGACCAGACCCGACCTAGCGCGGATCGGTACAACACGAGACAACTTGCTTGACATACATACTTGAAACTTTTCTTAAAACATTCTATTTCTTCTAAACACACTTTACAAACATATTTTACAAAAACCTATTTTTTTCCAAAATCCGTTGTGGTGTCCATTCCACATTTCACAGTCCGCAGCACCAACTCTCCACAGTATTGCATCAAGTACTGCCGTTAGGTTGCTTACCTACAGCATGAACGTAAGTAATGAGCTAATTGCCCAATAAGTACAATATTCAATCCACAAAAACATTTTGACGTGCAAGAATGCGTGAGCCGATTATGTTTTCTTATAATTCAATTATGCTTTCGTTAACTTGGTTCTATTCCCTAACATGTCATGTCATATGTGCACGTACCGTGGTATATAGCAATGGAGTGGTTGGAGGCGGCCAATCCAAACCAAGTCAAACCATGAAACTAATCGTTTACATAGAGTGATTGGGGCAGCCAGTCCAATCCAATTCAAACCATAGACTAAACCGTTTAAACCAGCCCTTGTGGCAAGTCGGTACGACACAATAACATTAACAGGTCTTATCTTATCTCCTGACTTAACTTATTCTTACCATGTGATTTAATAATCATGAACATGCTTCATGATGTCACGTAGCCAAACATACAACATAAAATAATCACAATCATAATACATCATAACATAATTTACCATAACATAACATACCATAACATAACATATCATAGCATCATATAATAACATAAACTTATCATGACATAAACTTCATAGCATAACATCATAGCATAAACTTATCATAACATAAGCATATCATAGCATAATATCATAACATAAACTTATTATAACATAAACTTCATAGCATAACATCATAGCATAACTTATCATAACATAAACATATCATAACTTAAACTTATCATAACATAAACTTATTATAACATAAACTTCATAGCATAACATCATAGCATAACTTATCATAACATAAACATATCATAACTTAAACTTATCATAACATAACTTAAGCTTATCATAACATAACATAGGTAAATCATGTAAATCCATACATGATTTCTTAAAAATATATCATGCAACAAAAATGTTTTGTCCATGCTGTAGGTGGAGTTGTACTTACCTGTTGTCCTACGCTCTTAATTATCGCCAAACATAGCACATATTCCCGTTTTCCTAACAGGGTGTAAGATAAGAATCAATCATATTCTATCTTACCATAAATCATAATCCTTAAACGTTAATATCCTTTTAGGTTACTTCTAGTAACCCTGGGTATGAGCCCAAACATAAATCGGTTAATGCCCTATTGGGTTACTAAGACCCAATAGTGGTATCCCACTTGGTTACCATACAACTTAACATAATTCAGTTATTTCTTTTCTTCAGAAAACTTGTTCAATTCTTGAAAACAGTTACTTAATTTAAGTGTCAGTGCATGAGTAGGGATTTCTTGCTTTTGCACTGTTTTCTTAAAATCCAGTGTAGGAATTTCTTGATTCCTGCACAGTTTTGGGAATCTAATTTTTACTTTAAAATCTGTTTGGAATTAGAAAATCTTTCTCCATGAAAGTTGTAGATCTTGAAAGATCCTAAAAATTTCATGTTTTACACAAAACCTAATTCTGTCTTTAACTTGTTCATTTTCTTGGTTGAAGCCAGCTGGCCGTGCATAAGGTCTGGGCAGACCAATATTGACTAGGTCTCGGATTTTCATAAAAACAGAGGCCTTTGGATCTGAATTTTGAAAAACTGTCCATGTTGACCCCTAGGAAAAACCCTTCCCAACAACTTTCATGTTTTACGTTTTTCCAAAATCTGCCTCTAAGGGTTTCAAAATTTCGTTTTCCTGTAAGCTGCCCGGTTTTACCCGAAACTGGCAGTTTTGCTTGAAAATCCATTTTTTCGTAAAGTCTACGCACACGCTACCTCAAACGGTCTCAACCGTGAGCCTACGAAAAACATGCAGCGTATCTAATGGAAAGTCATATCATCATACATCCATACATAAAATCATAACACATAAATAAAAACCTAGATCTAGCTTACCACAACATAGATCTAGCTTACCATAACCCTAATCAAGCACATACTAAGCTTTTGCATGAAAATAAATGAGCTTAAGCTCTTACAAAACCCACTGAAAATACACATAAAACCTTGAATCAAAACTTAATAAAAAGGCTTAGGGATTTAAGAAGATTACCACTAAATCTTAGAGATGAAATCTCAAACTTGGATCCGAATTTTCCCTACCTATTCTTCTCTAAAATCCGGCCAACCTCTCTCTTTTTTTTTTTTTTCTCTTCCATGGGTTCGGTCTTTAGGTGAGGGGGAGAGAGAATAAGTGGGAATTTTGGCAGAGTTTCGGGTTCAATTTCTTGCTCAAAAATTTTGAACCCACTACCCCTATTTATAGGTGAAAACTTAATGTTTCCTTAATTGCACATAAGGGTTTAATGAGCAAAATATTTGCCCATCAATCCTCCTAGGTGGCCGGCCATTCATGGTGGGAATGAGCCAAGAATTTGCTTGCTCAACAAGGCTTCTAAACGTGTGTGGAAGCCAATGAGAGTGATGTGTCAAAAGGTGGACCAAAGGCAACACCTACCACCCAAGCTTACCTCACCATGCTTGCATCACATGGCCTACATCATCAAGCAAAATGCTTGCTCTACAAGGCTCTCAATGACCGGCCATACTAGTGCATGAACCAAAAGAATTTTGCTTGTTCACCAAGGCTTTCCTATCCACCTTCCACCGGTCATGCCATGCCATGTGTGTGAACCAAAATTGGCTTGCTCACCAAGCCACTTGGTTGCTTACCTCACCATGCTTATGTCACCTTTGCTTACCTCACCCAAAACAAAACTTGTTCACCAAGTCTTGCTAAAGAAAAGAACCGGCCATACTAGCTAGTTCTAGAACATGTGTGTGTGGAAGCCAAACAAGGTGATGTGTCAAAGGGTGAACCATAGACAACACCTACCACACCTTTTCTATCTTATCTTGCATTTAATTCCTCAAAAGCAAGCATAATTGCCCCCCTAAAACCTTAGAGTGGCCGGCCATACAATGTGGTTTGTTGGCCAATTTTTCAACCTCAATTCATGCTTAAAACTTACTTTCCATAATTTCCAAAAATCCAATTAATCTAATTGGTCATCACCATATGAGGTGTCCTCAAAATTAAGGCTCCATTTGGTTTTTCTCCACCAATGTAGTCCATAATCATACTAATAAGGATTTTACAAATACTGCTTTCACTTAAAACAGTACTGTTTCACTAAATTGTAGTCTAGAGTTCATCTGCGTATAATTGGACTGCGTATGGATTTTTTTTCTTAGAACTTGAAACTATTTAATCCATACTATTCTAACTAATGTGCTTGATTTTTCTAGGGTGGTCTTATAGCTTATTTGACTGAAATGAGGGTTTTCCGCAGTATAATTTCCATACTGTTGATTGCACTGCAGTACCGTCTCAGTCAAACCAAAAGTCAACTTGGTCAACCCAAAGTCAACCTTGGTCAACCTAAAGTCAACCTTGGTCAAAGTTGACCCGAAGAAAATCATAAATTCCTATTTTGTCCTTTTTCCTCAAAAGGTCCCGTACTTGACAAAGCAACCTATTATGGTAAGTACAACTCTTATTATTGAGTCTCGTAGCTAATTAACGAGAACTCAAACATATTCTGATATTTACTCAGATCATGAGCTTTATATCGACATACATAATAAAATCTTAGATTTTCCTTATTTCTAAGGAAATCATAAGTTCATTGAAATTTCGGGTTCTTACAACTCGTTAGTCCAGCATTCATGCTGACCTAGGCATAACGTAATGGGGAAACGAAGTTTGACACCAATAGGTATGGTTCATGAAAACTAACGTTGAAAACGAGTAAAACCATGATTGAAACTTCTTCAACAACAATTTTTGAAAACCGTTATTAAAACTTGCTATTTCAAATATTCAGTGACGACAGTATCGTCGCCAAACATCATCCCTAAAAGCTAGTGGCGACTTAAACAAGTCATTTAGCGACGACTTAAGTTGTCTTCAAAGTTAAAGTGACATCACAAAAAACCCGTCATCAGTTATGTCAATGAACACAATCTAGCAACGACTTTTTATCAAATCGTAGTTGCAAAAGATTTTAGTTTATTAACTTTGGTGACGATAATTTGTCATGGAATAATTTAATAAGTTAATTTATAACATTATAAACAATTATAAAATTTAAGAAAATTAAATTACATATTTAATATATTGCACATGACTCAATAAATAGGTACATATTATATTAAAAAGTACAGGTCAGAAAAATTATATATAATCCATTGTACAAATAGATGATAATATGTAAAAATAACATAAATATAAGAGGAAAAAGAAAAAACTAACACTACAACAGCATAAGGAATAAATTATAAGGATACGATACTTGTAAAGAAACTTTTTTTGACATTAAGACCTTATTATAAGGTATTTTTGACCTTATAAGATCATCGGCAAGATCTCCCTCCCTCCTCAGCAGCGAGAATGTCGTCCCCCACCCTTGAGAGTCTCCCATTACCGCAGTTAATCAGCAATCACTTTTCCCCCCTCTCCCACAGCCTGATCTCCCTCCCCTCACGCTCGGTAACCAGCCCTTGTCTTAAGACTCTGTGCATAGCTAATGTGTTTGTGTTTGTTTGTGCGTATGTGTGTGTGTGTGTGGGTGTTTTTTTGTTTTTTTCTTCAATGTTGCTCTGGTTCAAAGCTTACGCTATGCGTGCAAACCATTGATGAACAAATTAAAAAAAAAAAAAATTCGATTTTGCTATGGTTCAAGGCTTAAAGGTACGAGTGCATTAAGTGAAGTTTGAATGGTTGGAAAGGCTAAGTCCTCTAGAGAAGAAATGATACAATCCCACCCCCCAACCTCATAAGGTTTATTAGTATTTTGAAAGTCCTAAGATTTTTCATTTAAAAAAAAAAAAATCCATTTAAGACTTTGTTAGTGAGATTACTAAAATACCCCCAATTTTATGTACTATGAACCAATTTTAAGTTAAAAACCTAACAGTAGGACCACTGTAACGACCCGCCTAGCACAGGCCGTTACCATACATACTTACATATAATTCATATCATACATACTTAATTAACATAAACAGCGGAAATTTTTTTTTTTTTTTTTTTTTTTTGCAGTGTGACACGCACACGAGAGCGTACATAAAATATGGTAAATAATAGGCAATAGTTGTTTAGCATATCTCAATTTAATAAACATAACTAAAATAAATTCAAAACGCATAGCGGATCAACATTTCCCACGGTTCACAGTCCGCCAAGCCTCGCCTCTCCATCTTGCATCAACAATTGCTGGCAGGTTGCTTACCTACAGCATAAACGTAAGACAGTGAGCTTTCGCTCAGCAAGTACAACCATCCTATACCGCGACACAACACAAAACAATATATCTAACTAACATAGACTAAGCATAGCATAGCATTACTTAGCTTAACTTAACGTATCTTATCCTACATATGCATGAACCAATTATGCTTTCTTATTCTTTCTTATTGTACATAACTTACTTACTTATCTTAACTTAACATATGGGCCCTATTGTGTTCGTACCGGGCGCGCAACTATGAATTGGTTGGGGTGGCCAATCTTTTTCCAACTCAATCCATAGTCCAACCCGACCTTACGCGGGTCGGTACGACACAGATAACTTACTTATTTTCATGTCATTCCTTATCTTATACTTGATTTCATTCTTATTAGTGGTGAACATTCTTCATGATGTTTCACATAACTAAATCATAGCATGCTTAATCTTAACATGTTTCTAACATTTCATGACATATACTTAAACATAGCATTTTACACATAACATAGCATTTACACATAAAACATAGCATTTTACACATAAAACATAGCATAAAACTTTTCTTAACACCTAATCTAAAACATGTAATTAACATGGCATATAATTACACAGCAAAACAACACTACAAAACACACAATAAAGCGTACATTTAAAGCATACTTAGGCAAGTATCAAATCAAAGTCTATGCTGTAGGCGGTGGTTGTACTTACCTCGTTTAAAACTGCTGTGTCCAGTTATCAGCTCAAACTTGCTGGGACACCGTTGCGTATCGTATTCTGTTATCAACAAAAAGAGTAAGGATTAGAACTGTTGGTAAACCAACATTCTTATATAACCGTAGTTATATTTCCTTATTTTGCGTTACGTGAACCTACTTGGTTACTTTAAGTAACCCGAAGGTTTAAGTCTATCCTACTCGGATTATTATTTCTGACTTTAAATCCCAAAAATTCATTTGTGTTTTCTTTTTAGAAAACCTTATGTTTTTGGTACTAAATCCCCCTTTTTTTAATTTAATTTTAAAAATTTAGAAAATCATAAGGTAAAATTGTAAAAATCATCGACTATTAAAAACTGCCTTTGGAACAGTTTTATAATGCCAATTAATCATTTAAAACACAAAAAACACCATTTTCTGAACCATTTCTAAATAATTTGTACAGAAATCTCCCCATTTCTGTACCATCTTTAAAAATCAATTTCATAAAAAAAAACTAAGCCGATTTTGGAAAAATTGTCTTCATGAAAGTTTTAGCTATCACAGAACCCTACAACTTTCGTGTTTTATATAAAATCCAGTTTGGACCTTAACCTGTCCAAAATCTGCGTTGAACCAACTCTGGTCGTGTATGGCTCCTGGGCAGGTCAGGCTCGGTTTTTGCAGAAAATCAAGGCCATTGGAGCCTTATTTTGAAAAACTGCTCACGTATACCCCTAGGAAAAACCCTAATCTACAACTTTTGTGTTTTGAGTTTTTCCTAATTCGGCCTCTAAGGGCCCCAAAAATTGCTTTTCCCGAGACTGGGCAAACCCTACCCGAGAAGGCCATTTTTCGGTTTCGATTTCGCTAACGTCATATTACGTTCACCCTACCTCAACCGAACACGTCGGGAGCCTAATTCAAACATGCAGGAACGTTTCTAACATTTAACATTCAACAAATACATTAACATAAACATTGTACACAAATATACCAAAAACTTAAACAAAACAACAATACCTAGCATGCATATTAACAACCACCAACATAACCCTAAATTTTCAAGCACAAACCCTAATTTTTAAGCTAGGGCAGCAAGAGAAACCAATGAGCTTATGCTCAATACAACCAAGGCTTTAATACATTTAAATTTCTCCAATTGAAATTTAAACTAAAAGCTTGGAATCAAGGGTTTGGTACCTTGTTTTGGATCAAGAATTTGACTTGGTTGATCTTCCCTTTGCTCCTCCCTTTGTAACGCCCCGACTTCCCACGCCGGGTCGTCACCTTACTTACATACTTAACTTAAACTTGCGGAAAATTTAGGAAAAATTTTTCTTTTTCTTTTAAACTTTATTTTAAAACTTTCAACTTGAACTTCATCCTCAAACTCATACTTACTGATAGGTACTTACTCGAGTACCAAACTTTCAAACCTTCCTTGAAGGCCATCATAATCATGTTGTAGACCAAATCCGAACTAATGTGGATTGGTACCACAAGAGGCAACTTGCTTGCCTTACATACATAAACCTCGTCCTTCATACTTAAAATGTCATGAAAATATGAAAATCATTTTTCTTTACAACATATTATATATATATATATATATATTTTTTTTTTGTTTAAAAGCCGTGGCAGTGTCCATCCCACATTTCACAGTCCGCAGAACCAGCCCTCCACAGTATTGCATCAGGTATTGCCGGTAGGTAGCTTACCTACAGCATGAACGTAAGTAATGAGCTAAAAGCCCAGTAAGCACAATATTCAATCCGCATGCAACTGAAACACAAAATGCATGAACAGGTTATGATTTCTTATTATTCAATTATGGTTCCTTATTATCTTACTATATAACATGTGCGCATGTACTGTGGTACATAACCATGGAGTGGTTGAAGGCGGTCCGTCCAATCCAACTTAAACCATGAAACAAGACGTTTAACATGGAGTAGTGAAGGCAGCCAATCCAATCCAAGTCAAACCATGGAATATACCATTTGAACCCACCACAAAGGCAAGCCAGTACAACACAACAATCTTTACTTAACTTATCTCGTATCTTAAGAACTTATTCTTACCATATGATTCATTATTAGTGAGCATGCTTTATGATGCCAAGATATCGAACATAAAACATAACATAACATACTTCATAACATACTACATCTTAACATGAAACATGGACATACTTAACATATCATCATGTCATAACGTACTACTTCATAACATCATAAATCATGAAATGCTATTCATGATTTCTTAAAAACATCATATGCAAACAAACATGTGTTCATGCTGTAGGCGGAGTTGTACTTACCTTCCGTCCTACGCTCTTGATTTATTGTCCCAACAAATGCTTGTTCCTTTTCCGGTACAGCTGCAGGTTCTATCCTGCTCGATAAAGGACATTGTCTAACTTAAACTCGTGAAATGTTGGTGACCTAACCAACATGCTTACCTTGCATGGTCTTGGTTGTATGTCCCTTGTGCATAACGTCTTACTCGGTTACCTTGGATAACCTTGTGTACTAAGCCCATAACATAACATACCATTAGGGTTAGATCATCTTCCAACCCTGGGCTTCATCCTTAATCCACAATTCATTGGGTTACTTTCCTAACCCAATATCTTAGCTCAAACGGGTATCCTTTAGGGTTATATTGAGTAACCCTTAAGATCAAACTAAAATCCACTTGTTAGTCAACCAAAGTCAACTATGGTCAACAATGGTCAACTTCGGTCAACTATGGTCAACCCTCGTTGGGTCAACCTTTGGGCCTTGGGCTTGACCCAGTAACTCGGGTATAACTCCCGGTTACCTTTCGTAAACTAATCGCTTGCTATACTCTAGCTTGAAAAATTCATTTTCCTTACTTGGAAAATTTAGGGAAATTAATCCCAAAACTTCTTTCTTAACTTTTAAAAATCCTTTACTTAAATCGTAAAAATCCAAACTCTTGGATTAGTGCTTCATAAAATCATTTGAGGTTGAAAACTGCCCTTGGAACAGTTTTCCATAATCAAAACAATAGTTTGTAGTAGAAAAACAGTTTTCTAGAAACATTTGTAAAGCTAGTGGTGCAGGAATTTTCGGATTCCCTGCGCACCCTTCAAAAACGATCCCAGTTTAAAAATCGGTTCGTAATCTGAAAAAGTTTTCTTCACAAAAGTTGTAGCTCTCGAAATATTCTAAAACTTTCGTATTTTGTAAAAATTCCAATTCGGCCTAGATTCGTCCCAGTTTTTGTTTGAAACTGGCTGACCCCGAAAAACTGAGTGAAAACTGGGTCTGGGGATCAGCCACGGGTTTTGGGGTAAACGGAGGCCATTGGGGTCTCATTTTGGGAAACGGTTCACGTTGCCCCCTAGGAAAACCTCTTCCGAACAACTTTTATGTTTTACGTTTTTCCCAATTCGGCCTCTAAAGGCCTTATATTTCACTTTTCCAAAAACTGGGCAGATTTGATCCGAATCTGCCAGTTTTTGTGCTTACTCGGTTTTACGCGTCCTACTTCACGGAACTAACTCCACCGATCACGCGGGAGCCTAAGTAACCAACATGCAGCGTTAACTAACGTCCCACATGAATCAACACATGATTCTAACGCAGCCATGCAACCCAAACCAAATCTACACAAACCTAGGGTTGCATGAACTAGAGTTGCATCACATTTCATACATGCATTCAAGCCAAACCATGACTAGCTTTAATAACCATGCACACAAGCCACAACCGGCTGCACACTAATAGGGAACATACCAACCATAAAGCCATGCAATCCTACCATGTAACAAGCACAAATATAATGCACACAAGCATAAACAAAACTATAAGCAACCACCCTTAAGCAACACCCTAATCAAGCACCACACCTAGTCTAGGGCATTAACCATAAAACTTTGAGCTTATGCTCTTACATATTGGACTTGGAAATACACTTAAATTTCCACATTAAATCTCAAACCAAAAGCTTATGGTTTTAGGGTTTACCTCTAGGGTTTGGAAGATGGTTTACTAGCTTGGATTCCAAACTTCCTTACTCCTCCCTCTTGGCTGCCAACAAGTCCGGATTTCCCCTCCAAATGGGGTTCCAATTTTCAGCCATGCACATACAAACATACACATAAATATCCCATCTAACTTGCATGGAAAAATGTTAGGGTTTGAGGGAGTTTTACCTTAGCTAACCCTAGGGATGGGTTAGGGTATGCAAACCGAAATCTCCCTCCCTTTTGGCTCTCCAAACACTCCGCTCTAGCTCCCCAAATGGCACCAAAATTTTTCACCCCTTTCTTCCTCACCCCTGCACGGCCACTGCCCAGAAATTGGGTCCAAAATTTCCAGATTTGCCCTTGGTTTCTAGCTTGAAACCGAACATGCACACTAACTAGCCTCCCTTGGCTTTTTCCAACTTTTTCTCTTGGTTCTCTCTTGGTTTCTCTCCTCCTCTCTCTCTCGGATTTTTCTGCAGAAAAATGGCAAGAGTTTGGCCAAATTTTCTGATTTAAATGATTAAATGCCACCCCTATTTATAGGCAAATGCAAACTTTCCAAAAATTGCATTTTAGCCCCTAAATTTTGAGAAAATCATGCAATTGGCATGCTAGGTGTCAAGATGGCCGGCTGCTACTTGGAGAGCAAGGCAAGATGACCTCATCTTGGTGACATCACATGCTTACATCACCCAATTTCCAAAATTTGCACTTTGGCCCCAAAAGTTTAATTTCTTGCATTTATGCCCTCTAGGTGTTGGCCGGTCATTGGCTGCCTTGGAGCCCAAGTTTTGCTTACCTCATCATGATGACATCATGTGCTTACATCATGCTTACATCACTAATTTCTAAAAATTACACTTTTGCCCCAAAAGGCAAAATTCTTACAAAAATGCCCCCTAGGTGGCCGGTTGCTTTCTTGGTGAACAAGCCAAGCTTATCTCATCATGATGACATCATCTTGATGACATCATGTGCTTACATCATCAATTTTCCAAAATTTACACTTTTACCCCAAAAGTGAAAATTTTGACATTTTTGCCCCTGCATGTGACCGGCCCCAATGGGTTACTTGGTGATCAAGTTTTCCATATTTTCACGACCTTTTTCCCTTGACCTTAACTAGGTGTGCTTGATTTTCTATGGTGGTTTTAAAGCCTATTTGAGCTATCTCGCCCATACTGACATATTTTACAGTATTTTCTCGTACTGCATCATACAATACTGCCAAGTCAATCCGTTGACCACTCTTGGTCAAACTTTGACTTTCTTGGTCAAATTTGACTTTTTCTGAAATCATGAAATTTCATCACGTCATTTTCCTTAAAATGCCTTAAACTGGCCTAAGTAATCCATCGTTGAGTCTCGTAGCTAATTAACCGAGAACTCAAACTTATACCGATATTATATTCCAAACATGATCTAGACTTAAGTTTTCCTCATTCAAAGGAAATCTAGAGTCATAAAAATTCGGGTTATTACACCCTTAGCTGCCGGTTTTTCTTGCCAAATTGGTCCAACCTTTGCAGCCTCCTTTGCCTTGAAAATCAGCCACCAAAGCTCCCCAAAAACTGGCCAAAACAGCTCCCAAAACTGGCCAAAACTTTGGCTTGCTCCCTTGCTCTTCTTCCCCCTATTTTCGGCCTCCTTGGCTAAGATAGGTACCAAATTTTTTTTGAGCTCTTGTTGGCTGCTCAAAGTAGAGGACTAAACCCTAAAAACCCTAATCCCTCTTGGTTCCACAAACTTTTTTCCTCTCTTCCTCCTTAGCCTCCAAAACCGACTCTAGGAACAAAAATGGGTATCCAACCTTCCAAGGTTTTCTTTCCTTGCTTTCCTTCCACCAAAAGCCGATCCTCCCACTCAATTTCCTCTTCAATCTTGGCTGCAAATCTTCCTCTTTTACACACTCAAAACCGGTTTTGGTTCAAGCAAGAAATTGGCAAGAGTTTGGTTGTGTTTAGTGAATTTTTTCTTGAATTTCCTCACCCCTATTTATAGAGGTTGAACTTCTTGAAATTGCACAATGTGGTCCCTAAAAAAAATCAGATTATGCAAGGGGAGGGGGTGAGGTGGTCGGCTGTGCTTGGGTGGAACCAAAGGAAGGTTCTAAAAATTACTTTCTAACTAACTAATTTAATTAATATGATGTAATAAACATAAAGTTAGTGAGGTAAGCCTCACTAAGGTTTGTTTGCCACCAATCCTCTTTAAATAATCCATTTTTCAATTACCACAGGTAATTCCAATACTGGATTCACTTATACGCAGTATTAGTTAATTGAACCGCAGTCCAAAATTCACCTGTTTTTAAATGGACTGTATAAAAACTTTCTCTTAACTTGGAACCACTTGGCCCAAAATATTCTAATTATTGTGCTTGACTTTCTATGGTGGTTTTGAATCCTAAACATATCATTTTAATCATAAAAAAATAGCTTTATGCAGAACAATATTATACTGCGAACTATTAAGTCATACAGCCTTTTTCTTAACTTTTTCGGGTCAATCTTTGGCTTTCTCGTCCGCCATTGACTTTCTTGTCAACCGCCGACTTTCTCGCCAAATTTTGGCTCCCGTGGTCAACAGTTGACTTTTTGGTCAACCGTCGGCGTTTTCGGTCAAACTTTGACCAACATGCAAATTTTGGCGATTTCGCTCCTTTTCGCCTAAAAGGTCATTTACTTGACTAAACAATCATTTTTGAGTCTTAGAATATCATAAAACTCACAAAAACGAAATAAAAACCCTTAACCGGGCTTTTTCATGCGTATCTTTAAAATTGTACAAATTTCTTAAAATAAAAGAAGTCGTATAAATACAGAAATACTTGGTATTACACTTTTGTTGAAGTTTCATTTTTCTGGGGAACGAATGTAAGCTTTTAAAATTTAGAGGGCAAAGTGTTTCAGATATCACAATTCAGCAGAAATTTTTGTAACTTAAATAAATATGTGTTAGTTGAGTAACAAATTTATCATGATTTGCTTATCTGAGTATCCTTGATTATGTATATGTAGAAAACCATATGCGGGAAGATATAATCTTATGGATATAAACTATTGTTCAATTTGCCAAAAAAATAAAATAAAAATAATAACAAAAAAATAATAATAAATACAGCAGCAAAAATACTCGAAAGAATACCTAAAACTGGGGCACCATTTGGGTAATGGATCTGGATCCATATGATCCAGTTTAAATGGGGTTATCATATAAGATTCCCTTTTCCAAAATCTGAACCACATTCATATTTTTTTCCTCTTCAAACACCCATTTGAAGTTACAATTCGAGTTTGAACTGAAAAATGTTCAGACAATCCAATCTTGATCCAAACCTTGTAGGAATATTGTGTGGTGGAATTTTAAAAATTTTCTATGATCGAACAAACTCGTGATGTCTGAATTATTTTTAAATATGTATTTTGTGAGTCAAGAACCTCCAAGAATGATCTAAGAACTTGTAAAGGGCCCGTTTGGTTCTTCATCTCCACTCAAACTAAATTGTATTTTTTCATCATGTTTTTTGTCTTTTCTGAAAAATTTTTTTGTCTTTTCTGAAAAAGTCAACAAAAATTACTATTCAAACTTAAAAATCTCAACTCAACTCAAACTGAACTTGTGCACCAAACAGGCTCTGAAATGCCCTCCTAAGTTAGATCATATGCATTGCAGATTATGTATTCCGTTAGAAATTTAATGGACTTGGATGGAAAGAATTAAAATAGCCAAAAAAATAGGAGTTCATGGTTCTCGGCCAAAAATAAAAAATAAAATATGGATCATATCGTCACCTTCTAAAGAATTCAGGGATTATTTAGGTCAATTACTCTAAAATAATTATATAATAATTATCTATACATAAAATCAAGAAGGAGAATGATCTCTTCTATTCCTTTAAAAAAAAAAAAAAAAAAAAAAAGCGCCTACTTGTAGGGGATTAGATAAGATTTTGTTTTAGTTCCAAATTTTTTGAGACATTATCCATATCTAGTCAACTTTCATTATTTAAATAAGATTCTCTAAGTATTTAAACTAATTATTCAAATAATTTTATTTATCTGTATCCATTAATTTAAATTAAATTCCATATTTATCTCAAAAGATAAATATCATTAATTTAAATTATAAATCATAAATAAATAAATCTCATGATACTTATTTAATAAATAAATAATTATCCAACTGGATACTTATCACAAATAGATTAAACAACACAAAATCTATTCTCTAACTAGTTGGACATACCCACTGTCATCCCAGTGTGCCGGGCGCGTCATCACAACACTAACGAGAATTTAAACTGCATTAGTAATTTAGTCAATTACCACCAGCTAATGGAATTATATTGAGCTAGTAAATTGACCAATATGAATATATAATTTAGGTTCCAATAATCTGATTAAATATTTTAAACCGAATCAATCACATAATTATTAGTTTTAGAGTCACCATTATAAACCTGAAACTACATTCCTGATTATATATCGTATTATGTAACCTTATAAACAACCTTTAGTCCATGACCTTGTCAAATATTCAATACCATCACCACTTAAGTTGTTTGTATTTTTTTTAAACTTAAAATTAAGTGTCAGTTGTATTTATTTTATACCATCATTTTTTACTTTTGAAGATGAGTCCTTTTCTAATAAATGTAAAAAACACCCGCACATATTATTTTAATTGTTGATTATTTTACAGTCAAAAAATATTTTCCAAACAAACTAAAGTTGTAATAAAAATAATTAGAAAGAAATGTAGATAAAGGAATTGGGAGGGGGAAAAAAAAAAGAATGTACTTAATATCGGTTTTTGTACTAAAACATAAAAATAATCTAAATTATGTGGGGCACATTTAAAAAGAAAACTTTAAGTGGGGGCAAATTACAAACATTTAAAAATAAATGTGGGACATAATTTGAAATTCAAAAAAATTGAGGTGGGCACATGCCCCCCATGGCCCCTAAGCAGGTCCCTCACTGACTAAGGAAACATGTTTTCAGATGCTTATGGTTCCAAAACCTAGCTTGTGATAGCTTGATGTAAAAATTATAATGGTACCACCACTCAGATTTGAAATATATAATCATATCCCCAGTTTATATAAAACTATGGAATAGTGTAGCCGTTGAAAAATTTTGCTGGCTTGGTCACTGAAAGAGGAACATTTTAAAGTTAAGAGATTGGAGTGAAAATAAATAATAAAGTTGAAAATTTTCAAATTCAGAAATCCAAGAGTTTTATGAAACGGCCTTAATGGGAAAAAACAAATGTAAATAAAGATACCCCTGATTCAATTGTCCTTGAATCTAATGAAAAATCTTGATCTCAATTTGAAAATCTAGGATTTGAATGGATGTTCTTTCATTAAGATTACACTCTCCAAAACTGCGTTGATTAGTCTTAACTTTTTTGTTGTTGTTGTTTTAGCTTAAAAAAGAAAAGAAAAGAAAGAAAGTATATATATATATATATATATATATATATATTTATATATATATAGCTTAAGATGGTGTAAAATAGATGACTGCTTCTTTAAAAATTCTCATTGGATTAGGTGATGGCATTGCATGGGATGGCATTGCATGGGAGGATGTTTATAGGCATGCTAACTGATTTTGGCGGGGCTGTGCTGGAACATTTTGATAATTGCTCTCCCTTTTTTATTTGTTAAATTAAAAAATAGGGAAGATTCTGGCTCAAATCATGTCGGATGAGCATAATAGACAAATTAGTGGTTTAGATGTGATAAGAAAGGAAATTTAAATATTCAGTAAAGCACACCTAAGGAGCAAATTCTAGAATTCCAAAACATCAACAGGTGTGGATGAGATGACAAAGGATTTTTGATATCTTGGTTAGGCATCTTTTCGTGCATCCGAGTTCAAATCCCATTATCTTTCTTTTAGGCCTCATTCCAACTTTAACTATTGAAGTTAGGGTTGATGATTATAGGGTAGGTCTCGGGTAGACAACTGAGAAAAACTTATATAAAAAACTTGACTCTACTATACCTAAAGAGTGTTCCTATCTGTTGGAAAAACTTGAAAATGATGAGGTTAGTATCCGATCTTATTTATTTATCAAAAATAATTATAGAATTCCAAAGTTACTAATTAATTTGTAATTAAATAGGAATACAAACAGTATAGTTAGTGTGGCAGTCAAACAAAGCCAATTAAAAGATTCTTTCCAATATGTTCCTTGTTCATCGGGTAATGAGCTTTTAAGTACCCCAAAAGAAGGCATGTGAACAAAACCTAACACGTTCGGCAAGGCATTATTAATATTAGAGCAAGTGCTACTTTGATGAATAAATTGTAAATTTTGATTTTTGTGTGAAAAATATACTTTTAATATAGTACTATTTTTTTAATGTCAAAATTTTCTTATATCAAACTGTGGTAAATTTATCACAATAGTTAATCAATATCAAATTTAACATATTAATACAAAACATAAAACGTTGGTTAATGCATTATTAATACAAAAGCAAGTGCCTAAATTACTCTGTCAATTGTAAATTTTGATATTATTTGTACGAAAACATACTTTCAATATAATGTCATCTATGAAGTCAAATTTGCCATTTATCCAATTTTGTGATAAATTTGTCACAATAGATAACCAATATCAAATTTTTAACATATTTAATTTTATTAGTTGTTGCATTAAATTTTTTTTACGTTATCATTTAAATATTTTTATTTTAATTTATTTAAATATTAAAAATTCATTTTTACGAGTTTTAAAGAAAAATAATGATGACAAAAAAATTATAGTATTAAAGTTAACATTATATATTGAACTATAAAATAAGATAGAATTGTTTGTATACTTGTTTGTTATAAATATAATATTGACATAGATATATACGTTACAGATGATCTCATGATAGTCGTAACAATTTTTAACCTCTACGTATGAAGTTTGATTCCCTCGTACCATAAAGGACGAACACTAAATTAGAAGTGGTACGACATCATAACGTGCTAATATCATCCAATCTTTGTTTGGGAAGCATTGGAAGCTTTGTACTCTCTAGTTTGAATTATTATTATTATTATTATTATACTAATTTTAAGGAGAATTTCATCCTAAGTGCTAAAAATTTACCTATAGAAGGGTTTAGATCTGTATAAGAAATTAGAATTATTGCATGTGCTTTTTTGTTTTAATGTGATTTTAATCATATTTAACGTTTAGAAACATATGATATTGATAGAGAATACCAATAATAAAAAGAATGAAAAAACAAGACATTCTGCTATACAAATTTTCAATTAATTAATCGTAAATTAAGTAATAATATAAGGATTATAGCGTGGTATTGAGAGTTTATTTTTTCATATTCTCTTATGGGGTCGTCCTTGTCTCTATTAATCATTGACATGCATTTTACTTTGGACTAACATCTTTTTTTTCAGTTTCAATGTTTCAAATGTTGTCTAACCAATTATATTTTGACACATTATTAAATAAAGTTAGATCATAAAATGTAAAAAATCAATTGTTTCAAATTTTAAAAATGATATGATATAATATTATTGATTAGACATCATTTAAGATATAAAAATTAGACATAAAATTTGAGCTTGAACTTTCCATGTCTTAAATAAAGGCTATGATTTAACATACGTTTTCTTTCTTTCTTTCTTTCTTCTTTTTTTTTTTTTTTGGGGTAAATTCCATAGTAATAAGGTACAATTGAAAGGCTATTAATAAATCTAAATGAAGGTCTACATGTGCTCTCTACCATATGGAAACATAGCCTAACATAATAGAAATAATCACAAAAAACAACCCTTATATATTAAATAAAATACGAATTCTCTCACCCATGTGACAGAAGAAAAATTCTTTAATTCTACATATCATTTTAAAATGGACTACCTTAAGGTGAGTGATTCTACATACAATTTTATAATGATTCTTCCAACTATAATTACAACTCTGTTATATACAGTAAAAAAATGTTTTATTAATTCTTTCTCAAAACTTCTTTTTACTACTAACTAGTATATGAATGGCATGAAATAATCAAAATAGTAATAGTCAATATAATCACAAATATAAACCAAGTTAGGGCCAGTTTGGCATTGTTATGTTAAAGAAAATCTTCATGTAACTGTACTTTGAGTTCAAAATTACTGTGTTCGGAACTAAATAGGTGTTTCCTATATACTTTTTTATTTTTAAAATTTTAGTGTACACGTTCTTCATATGTTTTTCTAAAATATAGAAAGAACACAATAGTAATATTTCTTACAAATATTCCACATACATAACATTTTTGAAATTGAAATCTTCGAATTCTAAAAAGAATAATTGATCTAAATAATTCTTGAACTATTTTTGAGGGTGACAATTTAATCCCTATATTATTTTTTTGACCGAGAAGACCTTAAATTTTTTAAATATTGACAATATTTGTCCTTTCCGTCTAATTCTATTAAATGTCTAACGGAATTTTATTATAGTGATCCTTTTGTAATGAAAAGTCCAAAATACCCTCCACCACCTTCTGAATCTACCCTCCAAACCCCCAATCTCCTGTCCTTCTGATTCATACCTCTCCAAAACTCTAACCCTAGATTCCCTAATTCCCTATCCCCAAAACCCCCGACACCGACCATAACAATGACGTTCTGGAGGCCTTCACAGCCTAAATTCCTCGACCTAGCGCCGACGACGGTGATCTCTCATATGTCGCCTCTGTCGCCTCCACCACCATCTCCTGCAGATCCTCAACGAAGCCTCTCCACAGCCGCCTCCAGCCCCATCTCCTGTATCACCACGAAGCCTCTCCGTCACCCTCCACCTCCATCTCCTACAGATCAACCATGACACCATGAAGCCTCTTCGTTGCTTCCACCACCATCTCCTGTAGATCCACCACAACACCCCCCTCCCCAAAAAAAAAAAAAAAAAAAAAAGAAAAGAAAAAACCGAATCCCAAGCCCTCCCAATCCATCGATCTGAGAAATGAGAAGAGAGAGAGATGAGAGAGAGAAAATTACCCCAAGCCCCTTCCCCCACATCCCCCCACCGCCGAGCTTGGGCCCCTCCCCCCAATCGAATCCAAACCCCCCTCTCCAATTCACTGATCTAAAAGAGAGAGAGAGAGAGGAGAGAGAGAAAATTACCCTGAAGCCCCTTCCCCCCACCCCGCACAGCCGCTGAGGTTGTCCCCCCCCCCCCCCCCCCCCCCCCCCAAAAAAAAAAAAACCAAAGTCCCCCTCTCCAATGTTAGTTTTTTTGTGAATTATTTTATATTTATTAAATTAATTATTATTAAATTACTAAAATACCCTTTTAAATTACTCATTTCGTTAGAAATTTAACGGTTTCAGACCGAAAGTATTATAATTACCAATATTTTAAGAGTTCAAAGTTTCTCTGCCAATAAAAAAATAATACAGGAACTAAACTGTCACCTTGTAAAGAATTCATGAATCATTTGGGTCAATTATTCTTCTGAAAAATAATACAATGACAATATAGGCAATAAATTTATAGTTTGCTATGTTCACAAAAGAATTAGTAATTATTTTTTGCAAGGAAAGAATTTGTAATTTTTAAACAATAATTAAAAACATTTGTTAATTTGTGATAGAGATATATAAAATTAACTAATTAAAAATTACATTGTATTGATAATGATATTTAGTAAATTTGCACAATGACAGCATAGGCAACTATATAAAAGCGGCTTCTTAAATTAGGCTCTATGATAGCAGTTTTTTAGAATTTGCTGGGAAAAGCATGGTTTACCAAGCACTATGTACGTGTTGTAAATTCTTCAAGAATCCAAAACAGAATATCAAATTCAATAATATAAAAGTTTCTTTTAAAAAAAAAAAAAAAAACACGTACTAATTAGCAAAACACAACCTAATTTCATATATAATTAAACGAATGTTACAAAACATTAATTTCAACATACATATTGGACTGATCTTGATAAGATATATTTATAAAATAAAGGATCAATTTTAAAAATTTTCCTCGATGGGCAATTGGAAAGTCATTTTCCCGGAGGGAAAAACATAGCTGATCGCCGAGGGCAGTGACGCATGGGGGTGGGGTAGGGGCTCGATTGACGGGTGGCGGCGTGAGGAGGTAAGGCTTCCATGGTCGTCAGCTTGCATGAGGGCGAGGGATTCAGAGAGAGATGCAGGACGAAGGGCCGGGGCTTGATGAGCATCTTGGATGAGGCTTCCAACGACAGCGAGGGTGCAGCGGTGGCTCGTGGGGGGCCGACAAAGTCCGTACAGAATGAGGATCTATGGCATGTAGCGTGCAGGGAGCCTACGTACCGCCAGTGAGGGTGCAAGCATGATCATAGGGCTCTGGTGCTAAGCCGGATGTAGGCTAATTAATGGTGACATCAAACCTTTTGACCATTAGTTTTCTGCTCGTATTAGGGTTTAATCATTTTTTTGGAATTAAAAGACTAAATCAAAGCTGAATCAGATTGAAGGTTGAGATTAATTTTAGTTTAAAATAAAGAGTTTTATAATTATAAAACTTAAAAAAGAAGAGTGATCAATTGTAGTCATCCTTATATTAGTTTTTATGATTACCAGCTCATCTTAAACCATTGAATAATCATCCTAGGGTCTATATTATGTACTTTATAGGGAAAAAGAAACCACATGTCCCCATCATAGAATTTTTTTTTTTTTTTTTTTTTTTTTTTCCCCTTCTTCCTTCTCTTTTCTTTTGGGGTTGAATTCCATGCCTTTGTTGGTAGAGTGAAAAAAGAAGATGAAGGAAATTAGATGATGAATTTTGGAGAGAAAAATGAAATTTTGATTGTTTGGTAAAAAGGAAATTGAGAAGGAAGGGAAATTGAAAATCCATGACCTCTATTAATCCTTCCAACCTTGGAAGAAAAGTGGATGGAAAACTTTGACAAACAGAGTATGTAAAATATCTATTTTGATATTAAACAACATTATATAAAACCTCCATCTTTTTTATCACCTAGAGATTTGTGCCTAACGCATACATAATTATTCTAATTTGTTCCTTAGTATTATTTACTTATCTTTAAAATATAATTAATAGTTATGAGCTATGTCAAGCATATAACTTGCTACATCCCAACTTTACATAAGTCAGCACCCAGACAAAATTGCAATTAACCCTAGGCCATAACCAACGAATTTTATTAAATCAAGAAAAATAAGAAAATTACAAATGTTAGAGAAGCTAGAAGCCCATTCACCAAGGCAAAACATCAAAAAGTAAAAATTAAAATATTAGAAAATTAAACTCGTGAGGACCTGAACAAAATAGATCATGGGTAGAAAAATCAGAAGATCATACATGTTTTGAAAAAACCTTTGAAGAAAATATTCTAAGAGAATGTTTTTTACATAATGAAACCGAAATTGAAACTGTTGTAAAACGATCAAACCACATCAAGGCCACACCAACACCGGACTAGTGATTTGAAAAACTGATCACAACCAAGTTTAGTTTGTTTTTAACTTCTAAGGGTACTTCAATTGAAAATATATATATATATATATATATATATGGAAAAGTTATTCAAAGGACAAAAGAAAAAGAAATTATAAACCTAAATCATATAAGATTTAAAGATGAACAGGAAAAGTAGCCCATACAAAACCAAACAAAAATAAAAATAAAACTACAAAGGCTCGAGAAAAAAAAAAGGAAAAAAAAAAAAACTTGACTATTCACTAAATTTAAATTCCTCCCCACTAAACTTAAAAAAAAAAAAAAGAAGAAAAAACGTAACTGTTTGTGAGGTTGTTTATTCGAAAAGCTGTTGTCTTAATTGGATCAACTTCTATAAATTTTTTTTTTGTTTTTAATTTTATATTTTATGTTTTATGTTTTCGTTTTTGTTTTTTGGTTTTTTTTTGGTAAATCAATAAAGATATATAAAGAGCAACTAATGTCAAGTCACTATAGCATATCCCAATTAAATTGATACATATTTAGCAAGTTGGAATTGGATCTATGTTTTTTAAGACTGAACCTAATCTTCTTTTAAATTCAAACTATGATATTGTACCTTATAATAATTACGTCCTTTTCTTCTTGTCAACATTTGAATGGAATTACTTTACATCTTATACCGTGCCACAATTACAGTTCTATATATTATTTATGTGTGTGTGTGTGTGTGTGTGTGTATATACCGAGTTTGCTGCTTCGTTACTACATATATAACCCATATAGAATAGAAAGGTCGTTCATAGGAAGCCTACCATAATCTACTCTTCTCCATATTTACTAAAAAGAGCTCAATTACGAATCGTTCCCGGGAACGTCCTTCGGAAACGGCGTCCACACGATCAGGCAACCTTTCTTCAAGGTGCGTGCGTACTTTTTGTTCTCGTTTTATTGGAACTTATGCATTGACTACTGCAGCGGTATTTATGGAGCACAAACCTCTAGAGGTGCCTGCTTTGCCATAATAATAATAATAATAATAATAATAATAACACCGCTGGAGGTGATGTGGCTATTGTACATAAAGGTGTAATTTTTATTTATTTATTTTTTGATAGTCACACTAAGGCATATAATCCAAGAGAAATTTTTTTGTATGCTTTTATCAGGTTATATGTATTTTCACGTGTTTTGAAAATGAACCCTAAACCCTCATCCTCCATACTAGAAGTAAGTGTAGATTTATGTTTATAGGTTAAACTTACAACAACTCATTATTTTTTCGAACTGTCATATAGAGTTCATCTTGTGCTGCGTTCGACGGAGATTCTAAGCTTCGTTTATAAGATCGCCTTGTTGAACTGACCATAAGGATCACCACGAAACGAAAACTAGTTGATCGACATGCACATTACTAATGTGCAGATGATGTTGATTTGTTTCATTATGGCATTTCCAGAAAAGATTGTTAATTAGAAGTTAAAGTCTTAGGAAAAACTAATTAAACTAATTTATCAACACATGGTACTAAACCGATTAAATTTTAATTTTTTATATATTAATTTGCCAGCCCTTTCTACAGAAATTAAATAGTGTTTTTATATGGTTTCGCTCTTTTTTTTTTTTTTTTTTTTTTTTCTAATTTTTTTTTAATAATAACTTAGTTAATTCATAAAATTCTGATACATATATATCAAAGTCCTAGTTAGTCTGCTTTTCTGCGGCAAGAAATATTGTCCAAGTTCTTGTTTGAAAAATACAGATAACAAGTGATTATTTATGTTTTTTTTTTTTTTTTTTTCCCCTTTTGTTTTGTTATCTTTTTTCAAAAGTCTGTTCTAACTAGAATTTGCTCTTCAAGGCAACATAAATGGAAGAGAAGGCGTTGAATCAGAAAAAATGCAAGATGCGAGTCCACGACAGGATGCGACTTCAGAGAAGCAGCGGAGGAGGCCATTTCGTAACCTACTAGAAGATTCCGGCAAGTGCTTTATCTGTCTCTGTGCTTTCTTCCAGTACTCCCTGTTTCAAAGAGCTCATTCTATTATTATTTTTTAGCCTATTATGATTTTCTAAACTTAGATACTCAAGATTAAAAAATCTAAATGTAGAGATTATTCTTTGTTTAACTTGAAAAGAAGACACATTGTTGATGGAGGTGGTGGTGGTAAGGTGGTAAAAAGGTCCTACATGGAGCCTTCGCTTCTAGGTTAGAGGTTCGAATCTTGCATCATGCATGTTTGTCTGGTTAGGCAACCATTATTGATGGACTCTGTGACCTGTTTAAGGCCCAGGGACAAGATCTTTTATCATCCCATTGGTGGTTAAATAAAAGTATATTCTCTTATCAAGTAAACGTATAGATTTTTTTTTTTTTTTTTGGTGGTATGTATGCAGAGATATAGATCTGACACATATAATAAATTAGGTAACTTAATATGCAGTATAATATTATTTGAAGATATTAGTAAAAATCAATGTTACACGATATTAGTCTTATATTACATCCTACATAAGACCTTGTCTAAAAAGTACTCATAAGTCGAAAACATAGCAACCACAGAGGGGGGCTGCCCAAGCTAGATTTAAAAAGTCGCATATTTGGCTAGAAACAACCACCCAATACATGTACGCCTGGGCAACAGCTAGCATTCCTAGGTAGAAAAACCGGACAATCTGACCAAAACGGGCAGGGTGCCTAAGAAAAGTCAGTAACATGTAGCAATGAATTACCATAGTAAATCTTAATTAACCTGTCAATTCATTTATTGACAAAAATAATCGCCATCACAGTAATGCATACATGCTTATAAGATTAAGCAAGAACAAAAAACGAAGCCAAACATGGCAATTACAATATTGAATACTAAATATACCATATTTTATCATAAACAAAATTTTAAACAGAAAGTTAAAAGTAAGATTAGTTTATTCAATATTGAACAAAGATCCACTAACAATATTAGAGTCTGAGTGTTGCTAATGCAGCAAAAATGTATACTAGGAAGATAAAAATATTTAAACTAAAAAGATAGATCAATTAAACTATTGATTCACACAAAATGCCTGTAAAACAATTTAAAATCTGTTTATTTACAGAGAATATTGGAAATTAACATTAAAATTCGTTAATTCACTAAGAATAAGAATACTGAATATTGGGGAAACAATAAAGGAGAGTAAACACTTAAATTTCATTCAACATCAACTGGTTTTCACTATAAGAGGGCGTCTTTATTTATAAGACAAAAAAAATAAATGGAAAACAAACCAAAATGGCCTAAACATAATTAAATAATAATAATATTAATCTATCCAAAAAAGGAAAAATTTGAACGGGAAACGAAAATTGGAACTATCAGACCCAAGAATTAAGGAAACATAAACGGAATTGTAATCCAAAATTCTTTAGTCAACTAATTACAAAAATGGAAAAAATAAACGATGGCTTTTGGCCAAAAAAATGTTGTACGTCATGGCAAAGCAATAAGTCTTGTTCGTTGGCCTGTTCCCACCTAGAAAATTGGTTTTTTTTTTTTTTTACCCAAATCTGTTAATGTCAACAAACCTTACGAAAACTAACAAATTGCGTTATTTAATCTTGGGGTGGTCCCAACGTGCTATAAAGACCAAATTTTGTTACACCTTATCAGTTATCGATAAAGGTATATTAAACAAAAAATTAGCAGAAAAATGAGGGGAAAAACGTTTTTGAGGGTCTATTGATGGAATTTGGCTAAAATCTTGGGAATGAGTCATGATATAGCAATGAGTCATAGGCTGTACACACTTGGGAAATACCTTTTCCCAAAATTTAAAATCTTCGATGAACCTCTGAAAATCATAAGATTGTCTTGTTTGAGCCTTGTCATTGTTGCAACACAATAGTAGGGCCAAAACCTTTTGTTAATTACTAAATAAATCGTTAGTAGTACTTAAATTAATTATATTAAAACCTTTCGTTATCTTGGACATCTTAATTCTAATTACCGTTAAGTTAAATTCAGGATGTTACAGATAATGCTGGTGTTGGGTCTAGGTTATGAACTAGGTTGGAAATAGTATGATGTCAAGACAGCACATGTGTCAGGTCTAGATAAAGATCGGGGCCATGTGTGAGGTCGACAGTGGGGTTGGATTAGGTTTGAGCCTTGGACCCTGATTGTGATTACGGTTGGATCGGGAGATTGAGTTTGAGGCAAGGGCTAGGGATTGGGTTAATGTTTGGGGATAGGGTCTGAGCAAGGCCTAGTTTGGATTGATGTCGATTTTGGGTTCAGATTGAGCCTAACTTTTATCTTTTTTAATATCCAGTACTTAAAACAATCCAATACGATGATAAAAAACCATGATATAATGTAATTAATGATCGTAATACGATGCAAACCTAAGCACCGGAATGTAAACATGGGTGGGCTAAAAGTTGCATCGTATACAACTTAATAATTATAATAAAACTTGCAATTTTGTTAAGTTACACTTCCATGTATCTGCTATAATAGAAATCTTAGTGAGTCAAACTAAAACCTTATTTTTTTCCTTATCTAATCAAGTGAATCCTATATAACTAGTAAAAAATCTGCTAATATCACTATGTCATTGGTAGTTACATAAAATGATTGTTTTTACCCACGGATTAGTCTTGCTAGACCAAACCTTAATGACATATCTTAGTGACCAGATTTATTTCATTTGTTAAAAAGAATATTACTTGGTTTTGATCATACTAATCACGGTATGAAATTCTTAAAACCATACCTTTCAAAACCCTAGTCCTGGACACTTTAGAAGGTAAGTTAAAATCATAATTACTGAAAATATAAAGATACACACATGATTTTCCAAGTATGTGGAAAGTTTGGACCTCACATAATTACACTATGAGTAACTTGAAATACTAATTATAAGAAGAATTTTTTCAGACAATTTTTCTAAGGACAACAAAATAAAGATATAGTAAAAGAATCTGTCCTGAGGTACTTGACCAACTGGATTTCCTAGAACCACATTCCAAATTTCGTTTATCTTACGATGAACATTTATAAATATACATGTGTATATATATATATATATATATCTAATTCTACGCAGAAGAGGCAAGACGACAATACCTACATGTAGCAGTTCCCCTGTACAGAGCTGCACTGAGGAATGATTGGGTAGCTGCTGAAATCATCATAAGGAAAGACAGAGAAATATTACGCACCGCAATCACAAGAGCAGAGGAAACTGTTCTTCACATAGCCGTTGGAGCGAAACACCTTCAGTTCGTGAGAATTTGCTTAATCTGATGGACGAAGATGAGGTCGCCTTGCAAGATTGCAACGGAAACACTGCCTTTTCTTTAGCTGTTGCATCTGGAAGTTTAGAAGTTGCCATGATTTTGATGCAGAAAAATGCCCAGTTGCCACTATTTCGGGGCGGGCAAGGACAGACACCACTCTACATAGCGGCTTTGTTTGGATATGCTGAAATAGCTTGGTTTTTATATCCTTTAACTAAGGCGACACTCGATCAGAAAGAATGGATATGGATATTTTTCACTTGCATCCATTCTGATTTGTATGGTGAGCATTACTCTAGTTGTAGAGTTCTAATTCGTATACCTACTACCATAGAGGCATAGTTCTGTGTTATGCATATTTAGTAACCATTACAATTTTATAATAGCACAATGTACGGAGATGTTTTGGTAAACGACAAAAGCCTAATTCACACACGTAAACCAGGAAAAAAGATTGCCCACTGTCTCCTCTCACCATTTATATATATATAGCTACGATTTACTTACTTCAAATTTATATGGGACTGCATATACAGGTCTGGGCTTGAAAATGTTTGAAGATGATAGTGCGCTGGCCATGGCTCGTGATGTAATGATGATACGGCATTGCATATTTTGGCTCGAAAGCCATTAGCATTTTTACAACAAAGTTCAGGTTTATGGACGCGCTACACCTTTACAAGTATATTTCTTTCAACCGTTTCCTGATGTTTATTAAGTTATTTGTTTTATTTTTTCAAAGTAAGGTATTAGCAAAGAAAATTAGCATATTCAAATCCTTGAAGATAATTTGGATTCATATATTTACTAAGATAGCATAAGCTACAGTGTAAGAAATCGATGTTTTAAAAAATTGCACTACATAAACAAATTGACTACATTTGTGTAGTTATTTTGTCTCAGGAGGTGTCTTGTATTTTTCTTAGAAAACTTATACTTGGATTGAATCATTTTTGTGGTAGGAGTTTTTATTTAGTACTGATTTAACTCTGTCATCCCAGGTTTGATAACCTCATGTGAGACAAATTTTGTAGAAAGCGTCGCCCTTAACTTACGAGAGGCCTATGGAAAGAGATTTTAATGCAATTACCTGATTTCAATGTAAAACAACTTATTGACAACCCGACAAGAGTTTTATTTGAGGCGGCAGAAGTAGGGAACTTTCCGTTTTTGGTGGAGCTTATTCACTCTTACCCTGATTTGGTATGGAAAGTGGATGACAAAAACCGAACTATATTCCATGTTGCTGTTTTGAATCGTCATGCTAACATCTTCAATTTAATACATGAGATTGGCTATGCCAAACACGCCATAGTAACCTTTAAAGACAATGAGGATAACAATATGTTACACCTGGCTGCGACATTACCACCTCAACATAGACAAAATGCTGAGCTTGGAGGAACATGGAATTTACACCATGAGTTAGTATGGTTTGAGGTAAGCACTTTTAGTTATATTGAATTCCATAGTCATCTGAAGAGATAATGATGAGATTAACACTTATATCGCAGGCTGTTAAGAAGATCATGCAACCATCATATGCGGAACTGAAAAATTCAAATGGCTTTACCCCTCAAGATGTATTCACTATAACACATGCTAGTTTGTTTAAAGATGGAGAGCGTTGGATGAAAGATACAGCTAAATTTGGCATGCTGGTTTCCATACTCATTACCATTGGAGTTTTTCTTGCATCCTTCCATGCGGTTAATGGTGAAGAAAAAATTCTGGTTTTGTCTCATGTTCTCAACGTATCAGTATTAGTAACACTAGCTTCCTCTTCAATCTCAACCCTAATGTTCCTGTCCATTCTCACATCAAATTATGAAAAAATGAATTTCCTTTATGTGCTGCCCTTCAAGTTGATTACTGGGCTTGTTACACTTTTCATCGCCATGTCAACCATGATGGTAGCATTCAACGGAAGATTATTCATTTCTCTTCCTCATGGATTAAAGTGGGTTGCTACTCTAACCTTCACAGGTACATTTATTCCAGTTGCTTTATTTGTTCTTGTACAACACTACCAACTTCTATCGAATATGTGGGACTCTACATTTGTCTCTAAGCTTTTGTCAGGGAAAGGAAAATATCATGCGTTTCATAGGAAAACAAATGCCAGCTTGTACACGGAATCGCATGATGCTTGTGATGGGAGCTCTTTTCATGTACTGTAGTTTTTTTTATTGTAGGATCTATGGTTCAATCAACTATCTCTTCATGTAATGGTTCTTTTATTTTGAATTTTACAAACATGCTAAAATGACTTCTTGTTCTTTAATTTCAAACTTTTTTTTTTTTTTAAACGTAAAGGTGTTTGACAATGCTCCTTTATTCCATCCCATGCCGGTTGTTTATTGATCCATCTCATGTTTGGCCTAGCATTTACTGAAAAACTTATTTTTGTTCATTTGAGTTTTCTTGATACCACTTACACTCTAAATTTGGCATAACTATTTTTTCCAATTAAATGGAGAGGGGAAATCTCTAACTAAAATTCAGTAAAGGGATAGAAAAGAAAAATAACAATAGAGAAATTGAAAAGCCTGCTTCAATAGCAAACCAAACAAAAGTTAAAGACAATAAAAAAAATAAATAAATAAAAAATCCTTCAGAGATTATAGTGAAAATTGGTTTCATTTATATATCTTAAATCATTTTCCTTTTAGAAACAAAATTAATGGTTACTTGTAAAACCCATGGGATTAAAGTAAAAGATGAGTTTTTTTTTTTTTTTTTTTTCCTTCTTCTTCTTCTCACAACCCCTCTTTGTTCCTTGGTGGTTAGATGTATTGTCTTTTCCTTCCAATTATCTGCTTTTCTCTTTCTCTATCACTCTCTCTCTCTCTCCCGCAATCATCTTCTTGCTTCTTTTCTTTGGCGTTTTTTTTTCTCTGTAAATTTCTTCTCATCTCCATTGATTATTCCTTCCAAGCTGCTTCCCAACCTTTGCCTTTTATTTTGGTTGAAGTTTAAGCCCAAGGTGTTCTTCTCTTCTGCGTTTTTTTTTTTTTTTTTTTTTTGCTAAGCTTCTTCTCTTCTCCGTTGATTCCTTTCTAGCTGCTCCTAAATTTTTTTTTTTTTTTTTGGTGTGGAATTTGAAGCCCAAATCTAAATCCTTAACATTTTAAATCCCTGAAATCCCAAAGCCAATCCTGGCTGCTCGAAAACCTTTTTTTTTTATATATTTTTTGGTTGAATTTGAACCCCAAATCTTAATCTGTGAAATGCCTAACCCAATCCTCTCAAATACTGTGAATCGGTCATCTCACGTGTTTGTTATGAAGTTTGGTTCACTTCGTTGTTTGCCTATTGGAGAATATCTAATTTTCTTTTAAATTTGGATCTTTTTGGCTTTTTGCACACTATTCCTTTGCGAATACTTGTTCTAAGATCAATTTGGTTGCAATTGCAGTTAGATTGTGTTGGTTATGTCTTGTTCTATAGTTGAAGTGAAGACTTTTTCCTAAAATGATTTTTATATAATTATTTTTTATTTTGGTTTCAATCGATTGTAATTTTCCTTCTCATTGTCATTTGTAATTTGGTTGTTCTATGCCTTCTTATTTTTCTTTTAAATTTCGATCTTTTTGGCTTTCTGCACTATATTCCTTTCCGAATGCTTGTTCTGAGATCAATTTGGTATTATATTATCTAGGTTTGCAAGCAGTTAAATTGTGTTGGATATGTCTGTTCTAGCTGAAACGAAGATGTTTTTTTAATGATAGTTCTGTAATTATTTTTTATTTTGGTTTCATTCGATTGTAAAAGGGTACGATGTTTTTGCTTATATTTTTTCTTTTAATTTTTTTGCCTTTACTTCCCCTGCTTGGTTCTCTATTCTTCATCTCTGTTTACGAGTTCTTCGAGTTTTCATGATTTAATCATTTGTGTACCGTTAATCATCATTTGTGGAATTTAAAGATTTTGGGTCTTAGGGGAAAATTTTTTGTCTTCTTAATGTTTGGGCAAAAGTTTTCGTACCTGAAAATTTTGTTTCCAAAGCCAAATCATTGATGAGTTTTTGGGTTTTCATGGATGTCGCAAATATTTTTTTTTTAATTTAAATTAAAAGTCACAGTAATCTTGGTTTCTTCTTCTTAGTAGTTTTTTATGAGTTTTTTGGGTTTTCATGGATGTCACGATAGTTTTTGTTTTTGGGTTTTGTTCGCTCAATTGAACACTCGCAAGTATACGAGTCGTACAAGTAATAAAGTGTACACAATTGTACGGATATCGTCCCTCGAGGATTAAATCACCAAAATTATCAAGTAAAAGCTATTTTAAAACCAAAGAAGGTATGAAATAAAAATAAAGAACTGAATTGGAAATTCAATAAAAATTATGTAACAATTAAAAGCAAAGCATAGGTAAGCAAAACTAATGAAAATAACGGGATTGCAGTTGAGTTTGGGAAACCAATGGGTTAAACAAGCTAGGACACCTAATTTCACCTTAGTTGCAGGTCTGCTACACGAATGCTACTAGAATGCTATAGCATGCTCTGCGCCTTTTAACCAAACCTCCGTTTTGATGCATAAAAATCTTCCGAATTATTATGGCTAATTCCTCAAACCTTTTTCAACATATTCCTATGTGAATCTAGCTCTTAAAATGCAATTTTAAGGCTCGGGTCTTGTGGGTTATGCAAGATGAACAATATATTCCTATACCATTCACAAATCAATAAACCTAGACAAGCATATTGAACTTGCATCATCCATGTTATTTCCAACTTAAATTAACCCTTCCGGTATTAATCTAAATCTGATTTCCTATAGTTGATGGCCAGTCAGAAAATAGAAATAAACATAACACACACATGAATGAACAAGAGCAGAACATTATCTAGCAATCCAACATCAACATAACATTCCTACAACCTTGGTTCCATTAGGGTCCTAGCTAAACAATTTAGTTCATATTTCGGATTACAAAAGCAAGCTTAAAAACATCATCCATTGTTCACAGAGAATGAAAATCAGAAAATAAATCAAGAAAGAGTAAGAAGAAGAAAAACTCCTAATGGCTATGGATGGTCCTTCTGCGTCCTTCTCCTCCTGAGCTCAATTTCCAAAATGGGCGTAAAAATGGAAGCTAAAACTTCCTGAGCTCTCTCTCTCTCTCTTGCCCAAAAATGATATATTTTCTTCTCTCCTCTGTTTTTTTCTCTCTCCCCTCCGACGGCTGCTTGTATCCCCAATTGGTATCTATTCCTGGCTGCTCTCTTTCCTTTCTTTTTGTTGTTTTGTTAGGCTAGGGCAACAATGGTACACATGTGGCAAAAATGGTGGGGGACCAGCTGACCACAAATGTCCAGCTCATTCATTCCACATGGTCTCTCCACATAATGGTCTGATGTCAGCAAAAATCTGCCAGCAATGCCCAGAATTTCGCCTAGAAATGATGCAGCATAGTTGTAGCATTTACCTGAAAAACACATTACCAGCACTTTAACGATTTGGCCCTCATTTTGCTCTATAATCCTTTAATTTCAGTTCAAGAAGAGCATAATTACAGAAGTTGACCCCAGCAAAAGTAAAACTTAAAAAACCAAAACAAATCACAAAGAAAAATAATAAAAGTACTATTGGCTAAGCAAATTTGGACTAGAAAAACATTGGATAACTCTAATGTCTTAGAGTTATCACACCCCCAAACTTAAAACATTGCTTGTCCTCAAGCAAAACAGAAACAACAGCAAAAACAAGACGTAAAACAAAAACAGAGAAAAACAAAACTACGCACTTTGTGGATAAATTTGCACAGGGGCTGCCCTCAAGAGATGGGTTAAAAACATACCTAAAAGTGAAACACCATACTCATACAGGTGCTGATTTTTAAATTCAAAAGATGACTTCTTCTCAAATTGGACCTGCTTAGTGAGTGTGTGAGCACCAAGTGCTATTTCATCAATGGCAAAATAAATAGAACCAAGCACACTTATTTTAATCAAAACGTTTTCAAATTAAAGCTCAAACTCCATAAGCTTGCTTTTCAAAACTCTCTCCACTAATGTCGATTAACATCTAACCAAAGATCAATAGGACTTCATTGTGGTTGTGATGACGGGCTGGGATGAAAGTAGGGTACGAGGATGCATTTTGGCTCATCTCACCCTAAAACACATCAATACTCTAGGACCTTAAAGCAGAAACAGTGTCTCAAAACAGCACACCCTCAAACTTAGTTTTTACTTCCTCTTGCCATTTATTCCCTTTATTTTTTATTTTTTTATTTTTTATTTTTGGCTTCCTTGTCATGCCACATTTGCCTTTTTACGCGAATGCCAACATTTGTGATGAAGTCACCCGGTTACTCAACAAAGTCGCAATTCAAGGTTTTTTTTTTTTAATTGCTCATGCTTCGGTTTACCGTTTGACGCAAAAATGAACATGGGGCTCATGAACACTCCTGGTTACTAAGCAATCCAAAACAGCGGAGCAAACACGCTTTCTTTTTTTTTTTTTTTTTTTTTTAATAAGTTTCCCACACCCCCAAACTTAAAATCAACATTGCCCTCAATGATGTAAGAACTATGTCCTAGAATAACATATGCTTAGGGGAGAAGGGTAAACAAGTGGAAACTTATTATTAAAATAGGCTACACTAAAGCTATGAGAACAAGAAAAAGAGAAAAGCATAGGCTCAAAGGGGGTATACAATGGCTGAAAACAGTACAAGGTGGGCTTGAAAGGCTCAATCGGTCCAAAAATCAGCCTACATCATATCCTTAGTCACATGCTCATCAAAAATTTCGTCTCAAGAATTTATTAAGCAAGTTCTAGAGTTTGTAGTGCTTGGTCTAGGGAATCATTGAGTCTATAACACACGGTGTAGTGCATAATGTTAATAGGAATCACAATCAAAGAACAAAGCCCGCAAATGAATAGAAAAACTAACACCTGATGAATGCAATGTTTTTCCAACAAGTACGCCTAACCCATGCATATCATCATTGGCCGCGGTAAATTTCCACAAAGTTGAAAACAAGTAAAGTCACACAAACATTTACATATATATATATATTTATTTATTTTTTACTGTAAATTAACTGTAAATTAAAAAAATTCAGAAGAACTCACGCCCCTTTGGAATCCGGTGATTTGCAGTGACTTTGATGCTGAAACTTCGCCCACAATGCTAGCACAAACTATAAAGACACCTCCCCCAAACTTACTTTGTGACCCAAAATCAAAATACCCAATTTATGGGTCTTTTCTCACAAAAATTTGCAATGAATGGGCTGCTTCAATGTGGACAGTGAAGTAGATCTGTGGTCGGCGCTGCGGTGAGGCGAACTGGACTGCTGGGGCGAAGCTTCGGTGGGCTGAGGAGAAAACAAAAAAAAAGAAAAAAATTAGGGTGGAGTTATGGCTAGGTGGACGGCGCAGAAGAATAAAAAAAAGAATATATATATATAGCTTTTTATTATTTAACTATATATATATATAAATATATATATATTTTTATATTTAAAATATTTTTTTTATCCCTTTTTTTTTTTTTTTTTTTTCAAAATGCTGTAGCATTCCCTTAGCATTTTCAACACAGATTGCTCCCCAGATTTTTCCAGAAATGCTGTAGTATTCCCGTAGCATTTTCAGCACAGATTGCTCCCCAAATTTTTCCAGAAATGCTGTAGCATTCCCGTAGCATTTTCAGCACAGATTGCTCTGGAAGGCTGATTCCTATGCCGAATTGCTTCCTGCTGTCACGACTAATTCTCCCAAATCTGCCTCCCTTGCATTTGTTCATTTTCTCACTGCACAAAAACATATCTAAGATTAACTCCACAAGCTAACAAACAAATAAACTACACACACAAAAACTAAAAAGAACAAAAGAAACAAAACAAATGCAGACATCAACTAGCACACATAAAAAATTCAAAAACAAAATTTGGGTTGCCTCCCAAAAGCGCTTGTTTTTAAGTCATCAGCTTGACTACTTCCCTTTTTCAGGCTTCCTGTAGCGAGATGGAGGTTTTCTCACGGCTGAAACCATCACCCCGGTAATGCTTAAGTCGCTGTCCATTAACTTTGAAAGTTCTCCCTGAGTTTTCTGCAGCATGTCTTTCTGACAAATAATTTTTTCTACAACAAAACCTCCAAAGTGCAGCCGATGTCCTGTGAATCCAGTTTTTTTTTTGCTTTTTCTTTTTGCTACCACTATCCCTCAAGTGTGTAGGTAGAGGTTTTAGTTCCAAAACAGGTGGTTCATCAACAAATGGTTTGTGGGATTTAAAGGCCCTTTCTGACAACTCCAGTGATTCGAAGTGCTTCCCTCCTCTAACTGCCATATGCCTGCTCTTCATCCAAGACACTTGATTATCACTAGCTTCCTCATCTTCATCTGACACAGCCAAATTGTAAGAACCCAAAATTTCGATGAACTAATGATTTCCTCATAAATAAGGAAAATTTAAGTCTGAACCATATATGTCGATATAAAGCTCATGATCTGAGTTAAATATCGGAATATATTTGAGTTCTCATTTAATTAGCTACGAGACTCAATAACAAGAGTTGTACTTACCATAATAGGTTGTTTTGTCAAGCACGGGACCGTTTGAGGTAGTGTGCGTGTAGATTTTTCTTAAAAACGGATTTCAAGCAAAACTGCCAAATTCGGGTAAAACCGGGCAGCAATCTGAAAACGAAATTTTGAGGTTCTTGGAGGCCGAATTGGGAAAAACGTAAAACATAAAAGTTTTAGAGAATGATTTTTCCTAGAGGGCAGCGTGAACGGATTTCTAAAATAAGGCTCCAATAGCCTTCGTTTATATGAAAAACCGAGCCTGATCCGTGCCCAGGATTTGTGCACGACCAGGAGATTTCAAATGGCAATATGAACCTGTTAGGGTCCGAATTGAATTTTTCATAAAACATGAAAGTTTTAGGATTTTTTGAGAGCTAGAACTTTCATGAAGGAAACTTTTTAAAAATCGGAATGGATCATAAGGAGAAGAAAAGAAACTATAAATATATTTATGTATATATATATACACACATAATGTGTGTGGTCAGGCCACACTTCACGAAAAAAAAAAAGAAAAAAGAAAAAGAAGAAGAATTATATATGTATGTGTGTGTGTGGACGTTCAGAGAGAGAAGAAAAAAGAGAATAAATAGGAAAAAGTAGAGGATAAACATCAGACTATCCTTTTCTCTCTCTCTCTCTCTTTTCTTTTTCGTTCTCTCTCTATGGTGTCGCACGTTTGCTGCCGTCACAAGAAGTCCCGACTCCGGCCAGCCACTGCCCCACGCGCCGGTGATCCTTGCAGCCCATCACCCGAGAGTCCAATAGTCGGAGTTTGGCCGCGTCACTCGCCGCCGTTCGCCGGAAAAATGCTAGGAAAGTTTCGGTACCATAAACTTTCAAGCATGATTTCGGTGTAATCCGACCTCTATTTTGCGAGCCGTTGGTTTCGTTGAGTTCCACTCGTCGAGAGGAACAAAGCCCAGTCCATCACCACTCCGATTGTTGCCGGAAATTTTCCCGATTCGCCGCCGTCTTTTAGTTCATTTTCTTTCTTTTTGGAGAAAACCGAACGTCGTTTGAAGAAGTGGACACCAGAAATGGGTTCCTCTCGTCGATATCTTCGAAACGGTGCCCATCTCTGTCCCTTTTGCCACCTGTCAACGCCGGTCAAAGTTAGTCAACGCCGGTCAAAGCTGGTCAACGCCGGTCAACGTCGGTCAACGCCGGTCAATGAGTTTTGGAAGATTGCGTTTCCGACCTATTTTCGATGTTCCAGACATGTTTACAACCTCAGATTTGCGATATGGAATCTCGAAGGTTAAGAATGGCGATTAAAAGTTCAGTCGCGCGAAATTAAAAGGTGTTTGGAACGCCAACCAGGAATCGTTTTACTCACCCGAACGTCGTCAAACGATCTCGGTAGTAATCTTGACTACTTTAAGTCATTTATTGGATTGATTACATGCCTATTTATATGCTTTGAATTGAATATCAAAATATATATATATATATATGTATATATATTTGATGTTCAAGTTAATTAAGTGAAGTTGAATTATATCGAGATATGTTGTATGTTAATATAATGAATGTGTTATGGATGGCACATCTTGCAGTTATGGTGTGCCAAAACTTTCTATAAACTGGTTTTATTGCAGGTTTAAATTTTGGGTATTAAGGAAAATAAGTCGTTATGCTGTCGGATTTTTATTAAATCCAACCATAATTAGTGATTGAACTTATAATTAGTATAATCGAGAGTTCATGTCTTGAGTCTTAAGTGGAAATGATTTATTAAGGAAGTTTTCTCAGATTCTAAGCATATTTTTTTAAGAAAAACCTGATTTTCCAGGACTGTGCAGGAAATAGGAAGTTCATGCACAGGTTTTTCAAAGGACAGTGTAAAAGCAAGAAATCCTTGCACATGCACTGACACTTAAGTTAAGAAACTGTTTTAAGGATGTGTTTTCTAAGTTCGACAGTTTTAACTGTCTTTACTTATAAGTTATGGTTGTGTTAAAATACGGTTTGTATTCTTGTATAAGAATTAATGCAAAGGATAACCTTTAATAACCGGTTAGGATACCGAGTTATCGGGTTGGGCCTTATTCTATAGTTACCAATAGTAATCTAGTAGATTGTTACTCTATAAGTAATAAGGCCTTAGTAAGATTAGTAACCTAATGAGTTACTGTTTATGTCTAGTTGGGCTATGAGCCCTAAGGTTACGGTTAGTAACCGACCGAGTTTTCATTAATAGATGTGGGGAACATATAATTAATTATAACTAGGATTACCCATGGTTGTTGGTTGGGATACCAACATTTAATAATTATGATTTATGATAAAATATGACGATCCATATCTTACGTCCTGTTTGAAACAGGAATATGACATGTTATCGTGCCTCGATGGAACGATAGACCAAGAGCGTAGGATGAGAGGTAAGTACAACTCCACCTACAGCATGGACAAAACGTATTTGTTGCATGTTATGTTTTTAAGAAATCATGTATTGATTTACATGATTTACCTATGATATGTTATGTTAAGCTTATGATAAGTTTATGCTAAATGTCAAGCACGGGACCGTTTGAGGTAGTGTGCGTGTAGATTTTTCTTAAAAACGGATTTCAAGCAAAACTGCCAAATTCGGGTAAAACCGGGCAGCAATCTGAAAACGAAATTTTGAGGTCCTTGGAGGCCGAATTGGGAAAAAAGTAAAACATAAAAGTTGTAGAGAACGATTTTTCCTAGAGGGCAGCGTGAACGGATTTCCAAAATAAGGCTCCAATGGCCTTCGTTTTTATGAAAAACCGAGCCTGATCCGTGCCCAGGATTTGTGCACGACCAGGAGATTTCAAATGGCAATATGAACCTGTTAGGGTCCGAATTGAATTTTTCGTAAAACATGAAAGTTTTAGGATTTTTTGAGAGCTAGAACTTTCATGAAGGAAACTTTTTAAAAATCGGAATGGATCATAAGGAGAAGAAAAGAAACTATAAATATATTTATGTATATATATATACACACATAATGTGTGTGGTCAGGCCACACTTCACGAAAAAAAAAAAGAAAAAAGAAAAAGAAGAAGAATTATATATGTATGTGTGTGTGTGGACGTTCAGAGAGAGAAGAAAAAAGAGAATAAATAGGAAAAAGTAGAGGATAAACATCAGACTATCCTTTTCTCTCTCTCTCTCTCTTTTCTTTTTCGTTCTCTCTCTATGGTGTCGCACGTTTGCTGCCGTCACAAGAAGTCCCGACTCCGGCCAGCCACTGCCCCACGCGCCGGTGATCCTTGCAGCCCATCACCCGAGAGTCCAATAGTCAGAGTTTGGCCGCGTCACTCGCTGCCGTTCGCCGGAAAAATGCTAGGAAAGTTTCGGTACCATAAACTTTCAAGCATGATTTCGGTGTAATCTGACCTCTATTTTGCGATCCGTTGGTTTCGTTGAGTTCCACTCGTCGAGAGGAACAAAGCCCAGTCCATCACCACTCCGATTGTTGCCGGAAATTTTCCCGATTCGTCGCCGTCTTTTAGTTCATTTTCTTTCTTTTTAGAGAAAACCGAACGTCGTTTGAAGAAGTGGACACCAGAAATGGGTTCCTCTCGTCAATATCTTCGAAACGGTGCCCATCTCTGTCCCTTTTGCCACCGGTCAACGCCGGTCAAAGCTGGTCAACGCCGGTCAAAGTTAGTCAACACCGGTCAAAGCTGGTCAACGCCGGTCAACGCCGGTCAATGAGTTTTGGAAGATCGTGTTTCCGACCTATTTTCGATGTTCCAGACATGTTTACAACCTCAGATTTGCAATATGGAATCTCGAAGGTTAAGAATGGCGATTAAAAGTTCAGTCGCGCGAAATTAAAAGGCGTTTGGAACGCCAACCAGGAATCGTTTTACTCACCCGAACGTCGTCAAACGATCTCGGAATATGACATGTTATCGTGCCTCGATGGAACGATAGACCAAGAGCGTAGGATGAGAGGTAAGTACAACTCCACCTACAGCATGGACAAAACGTTTTTGTTGCATGTTATGTTTTTAAGAGATCATGTATTGATTTACATGATTTACCTATGATATGTTATGTTAAGCTTATGATAAGTTTATGCTATGATTTTATGCTATGAAGTTATGTTACGAAGCTTATGTTACGATAAGTTATGTTATGAAGTTATGTTATAATAAGTTATGCTATGAAGTTATGTTATGATAAGTTATGAAGTTATGTTATGATATGTTATGTTATGGTAGGATATGATATGATGTTATGTTATGGTAAGTTAGGTTATGATAGGTATGTTATGTTATGATGTGTTATGTTACGAGGTATTATGTTATGATACATTATGCTAGAAATATTTCCGTACCATCTTTGGTTCCATTTGTGTTGTATTAATAGAGTTGGTTAAGGGTTTTTATTTCGTTTTTGTGAATTTTATGATATTCTAAGACTCGAAAATGATTGCTTAGTCAAGCAAATGACCTTTTAGGCGAAAAGGAGCAAAATTGCCAAAATTTGCATGTTGGTCAAAGTTTGACCGAAAACGCCGACGGTTGACCAAAAAGTCAACTATTGACCACGGGAGTCAAAATCTGGCGGGAAAGTCAGCGGTTGACAAGAAAGTCAATGGCGGACGAGAAAGCCAAAGATTGACCCGAAAAAAAAAAAGTTAAGAAAAAGGTTGTACGACTTAATAGTTCGCAGTATAATATTGTACTGCATAAAGCTATTTTTTATGATTAAAATGACATGTTTAGGATTCAAAACCACCATAGAAAGTCAAGCACAATAATTAGAATATTTTGGGCCAAGTGGTTCCGAGTTAAGAAAAAGTTTTTATACAGTTCATTTAAACACAGGTGAATTTTGGACTGCGGTTCAATTAACTAATACTGCGTATATGTGAATTCAGTATTGGAATTACCTGTGGTAATTGAAAAATGGATTATTTAAAGGTGAATGGTGGCAAACAAACCTTAGGGAGGCTTACCTCACTAACTTTATGATTATTACATCATTAATGGATTAAGTTTGTTAGAAAGTAAAAAAAAAAATGGAATCTTCCTTTGGTTCTAGCCAAGCAAAGCCGACCACCTACATCCCCTCCCTTGCAAATTCTGATTTTTTTTTTTTGGGACCACATGGTGCAATTTTAAGAAGTTCAACCTCTATAAATAGGGGTGGGTTAAATCAAGAAAAAATTTACAAAACACAACCAAACTCTTGCAAATTTCTTGCTTGAACAAAACCGGTTTTGAGTGTGAAGGAGAGGAAGGATTTGCAGCCAAGATTGAGGAGGAAATAGAGTGAGAGGATCGGCTTTTGGTGGAAGGAAAGCAAGGAAAGAAAAATTTGGAAAGTATGGATACCCATTTTCTCCTAGGGCCGGTTTTGGGAGCTAAGGAGGAAGAGAGGAAAAATTTTGTGGAACCAAGAGGGATTAGGGTTTAGTTTTCTACTTTGAGCATCCAACAAGAGCTCAAAAAAAAATTTGGTACTTATCTTAGCCAAGAAGGCCGAATATAGGGAGGAAAAGAGCAAGGGAACAAGCCAAGACCTTGGCTGGTTTTGGGAGCTGTTTTGGCCAAATTTTTGGGAGCTGTGGTGGCTGATTTTCAAGGCAAAGGAGGCTGCAAAAGTTGGACCAATTTGGCAAGAAAAACCGGCAGCTAAAGGAGGAGCAAAGGGAAGGACAACCAAGTCAAATTCTTTGATCCAAAGCAAGGTACAAACCCTTGAATTCCAAGCTTTTAGTTTAAATTTCAATTGGAGAAATTTAAATGTATTAAAGCCTTGGTTGTATTGAGCATAAGCTCATTGGTTTCTCTTGCTGCCCTAACTTAGAAATTAGGGTTTGTGCTTGAAAATTTAGGGTTTTTGTTGGTGGTTGTTAATATGCATGTTAGGTGTATTTGTTTTGTTTAGGGTTTTTGTATATTGTGTAAAATGTTTATGTTGATGTGTTTGTTGAATGTTGAACGTTTGAAACGTCTCTGCATGTTTGAATTAGGCTCCCGACGTGTTCGGTTGAGGTAGGGTGAACGTAATAGGACGTAAGCGAAATCGAAACCGAAAAATGGCTTTCTCGGGTAGGGTTTGCCCAGTCTCAGGAAAAGCAAATTTTGAGGCCCTTAGAGGCCGAATTGGGGGAAACTCAAAACACGGAAGTTGTAGGTTCTACGATAGCTAAAACTTTCGTGAAGACAATTTTTCCAAAATCGGCTTAGATTTTTAAATGAAATTGATTTTCAAAGATGGTACGGGAATGGGGAGATTTTTGTACAAAAGTTTTAGAAATGGTTCAGAAAATGGTGTTTTTGTGTTTTTAATGATTAATTGGCGTTATAAAACTGTTCCAAAGGCAGTTTTTAATAGTCGATGATTTTTACAATTTTACCTTATGATTTTCTAAATTTTTAAAATTAAATTAAATAAGGGATTTTGTGCCAAAAACATAAGGTTTTCTAAAAAGAAAACACAAATGAATTTTTGGGATTTAAAGTCAGAAATAATAATCCGAGTAGGATAGATTTAAACCTTAGGGTTACTTAAAGTAACCAAGTAGGTTCACGTAACGCAAAGTAAGGAAATATAACTACGATTATATAAGAATGTTGGTTTACCAACAGTTCTAATCCTTACTCTTTTTGTCGATAACAGAATACGATACGCAACGGTGTCCCAGCAAGCTTGAGCTTATAACTGGACACAGCAGTTTTAAACAAGGTAAGTACAACCACCGCCTACAGCATAGGCTTTGATTTGATACTTGCCTAAGTATGCTTTAAATGTATGCTTTATTGTATGTTCTGTAGTGTTGCTTTGCTGTGTTATTTATATGCCATGTTAATTACATGTTTTATATTAGGTGTTAAGAAAAGTTTTATGCTATGTTTTATGTGTAAAATGCTATGTTTTATGTGTAAAATGCTATATTTAAGTATATGTCATGAAGTGTTAAAAACATGTTAAGATCAAAACATGCTATGATTTAATTGTGTGAAACATCACAAAGTATGTTCACCAATAATAAGAATGAAATCAAGTATAAGATAAAGAATGATATGAAAATAAGTAAGTTACCTGTGTCGTACCGACCCGCGTAAGGTCGGGTTGGACTATGGATTGAGTTGGAAAAAGATTGGCCACCCCAACCAATTCATAGTCGCGCGCCCGGTACGAACACTTATAGGGCCCATATGTTAAGTTAAGTTAAGTAAGCAAGTTATGTACAATAAGAAAGAATAAGAAAGCATAATTGACTCATGCATATGTAGGATAAGTTACGCTAAGTTAAGTTAAGTAATGCTATGCTATGCTTAGTTTATGTTAGTTAGATATATTATTTTGTGTTGTGTCGCGGTATAGGATAGTTGTACTTGCTGAGCGAAAGCTCACTGTCTTACGTTTATGTTGTAGGTAAGCAACCTGCCAGCAATTACTGATGCAAGATAGAGAGGCGAGGCTTGGCGGACTGTGAACCGTGGGAAATGTAGAACCGCTATGCGTTTTGAATTTATTTTATTTACGTTTATTAAGTTGAGTTATGCTAAACAGCTATTGCCTATTATTTGTTATATTTTATGTACGCTCTCGTGCGCGAGTCACACTGTTAAAAAAAAAAAAAAAAATATTTCCGCTGTTTATGTCAATTAAGTATGTATGAAATATACGTAAGTATGTATGGTAACGGCCTGTGCTAGGCGGGTCGTTACAGAGTTGGTATCAGAATACGATAATACCTCATATTATCATGCTTATTTCGTTTCTGTAAAGGTTAAGATTGCAGTACCTCTCACTGCCCTGACGCGAAAAGGGAAGAGTTTCGACTGGACTTCGAAATGCGAAGAAAATTTCCAAGAGCTCAAGAAGCAGCTGACGAAAGCTCCAGTGTTGATAATTCCGGACGTAGATGCGGGAAACTTCGTAATCTACAGCGACGCTTCCAAAACGGGACTCGGAGCGGTTCTAATGCAACATGGAAAGGTGGTCGCCTATGCTTCCCGACAGTTGAAAGATCATGAAAGAAACTACCCTACACATGATTTGGAGCTTGCAGCAGTAGTCTTCGCGCTCAAGATCTGGAGGCATTATTTATATGGAAATAAATGCGAAATTTATACAGATCACCAAAGCCTCAAGTACATTTTTACTCAGAAGGAGCTCAACATGAGGCAGCGTAGATGGCTAGAGCTTGTAAAGGATTATGATTGCGAAATCCTTTATCATCCTGGTAAAGCAAACAAGGTAGCAGATGCGCTAAGCAGGAAGTCATCCGGGATGCTAATGTCCATTGAAGTTTTTCCTAAGCCTCTACAAAGAGAAATTTCTGCGTTCAACCTGGAATTGTTGATGGGAAAATTATCTTCTTTGACTCTTCAGTCCAATTTGTTGGGAACCATCAAGAGTCATCAAGGAAAGGATCCCTTATTGGTAAAAGCCCAGCTTTTTGACGGGAAGAATAAGGAATTCAAGACCTCTGCCGATGGTGTTACGTACTTCAAGGAGAGGGTTTGTGTCCCTAACTTCGAATTTTTGAAGGACCAGATATTGACAGAGGCACATAAGACACCGTACTCCGTACATCCGGGAGCTTCCAAGATGTACAAAGACCTTCGAGAAAATTTCTGGTGGCCGAACATGAGGAACGAGATCGCGGAGTTCGTGTCAAAATGCCTAACTTGTCAGAAAGTTAAAGCGGAACATCGATGTCCCGGAGGAGAATTGCAGAAAATAGAGCTTCCTGAATGGAAATGGGAGCAAATTACCATGGATTTTATTGTGGGACTACCCAGGACTGCAAGTGGAAACGACACGATTTGGGTTATTGTTGATAGATTAACCAAATCAGCCCATTTTATCGCTATCAAAGCTACCTTTTCAGTGGAGAAATTGGCTGAAGTCTATGTTTCCCAGGTTGTTAAACTGCATGGAGTACCGAAATCGATCATCTCGGATCGTGATGGACGATTCACTTCTCGATTTTGGACAAGTGTGCATAACGCTATGGGGTCGAGATTGAAGTTCAGTACGGCATTTCACCCCCAAACCGATGGCCAGTCAGAACGAACCATCCAAACACTGGAAGACATGTTGAGATCATGCGTTCTGGATTTTCAGGGAAACTGGGATCAGAAGCTGCCATTGATCGAATTTTCCTACAACAACAGTTATCACGCATCGATCGGTATGGCTCCATTCGAAGCACTATATGGAAGAAAATGTCGATCCCCTATTCATTGGCAAGAAGTGGGACAGAGGCAGCTTCAAACCACGGATTTCATCAGAAAGACTTCAGAGGATATTATGAAGATCAAACAAAGGCTTGATGTGGCTTTTAGTCGCCAGAAGAGTTATGCTGACAGGCGTAGAAGACCTTTGGAATTCCAAGTCGGCGATGCAGTATTCATCAAGATTGCTCCTATGAAGGGAGTAATGCGTTTTGGCAAGAAAGGGAAGCTTAGCCCAAGGTACACAGGACCATTTGAAATCCTCAAGAGGATCGGGAAAGTAGCTTACAAACTTGCCCTACCGCCAGAGTTAGCATCGATGCACAATGTTTTCCATGTCTCAATGCTCAAGAAGTATGTATCAGACCCTTTCCATGTGCTCAGCCAGGAACCAGTGGAGGTTCAAACGGACTTGACATATGAAGAAAAACCCGTTCGAATTTTGGATTAGGAAGAGAAGGTCTTACGAAATAGGACAATTCCCATGGTTAAGGTATTATGGCGAAACCACAAGGTTGAAGAAGCCACTTGGGAATTAGAAGAGGAAATGAGAAAGAATTACCCCAGTTTGTTCTAATTTTCGAGGACGAAAATTTGTAAGGGGGGAAGATTGTAATACCAAGTATATCTGTATTTACACGATTTCTTTTATTTTAAGAAATTTGTACAAATTTTTAAGATACACATGAAAAAGCCCGGTTAAGGGTTTTTTATTTCGTTTTTGTGAGTTTTATGATATTCTAAGACTCGAAAATGATTGCTTAGTCAAGCAAATGACCTTTTAGGCGAAAAGGAGCAAAATCGCCAAAATTTGCATGTTGGTCAAAGTTTGACCGAAAACGCTGACGATTGACCAAAAAGTCAACTGTTGACCACGGGAGTCAAAATCTGGTGGGAAAGTCAGCGGTTGACAAGAAAGTCAATGGCGGACGAGAAAGCCAAAGATTGACCCGAAAAAAGTTAAGAAAAAGGCTGTACGACTTAATAGTTCGCAGTATAATATTGTACTGCATAAAGCTATTTTTTATGATTAAAATGACATGTTTAGGATTCAAAACCACCATAGAAAGTCAAGCACAATAATTAGAATATTTTGGGCCAAGTGGTTCCGAGTTAAGAAAAAGTTTTTATACAGTTCATTTAAACACAGGTGAATTTTGGACTGCGGTTCAATTAACTAATACTGCGTATAAGTGAATTCAGTATTGAAATTACCTGTGGTAATTGAAAAATGGATTATTTAAAGGTGAATGGTGGCAAACAAACCTTAGGGAGGCTTACCTCACTAACTTTATGATTATTACATCATTAATGGATTAAGTTTGTTAGAAAGTAAAAAAAAAAAATGGAATCTTCCTTTGGTTCTAGCCAAGCAAAGCCGACCACCTACACCCCCTCCCTTGCAAATTCTGATTTTTTTTTTAGGGACCACATGGTGCAATTTTAAGAAGTTCAACCTCTATAAATAGGGGTGGGTTAAATCAAGAAAAAATTTACAAAACACAACCAAACTCTTGCAAATTTCTTGCTTGAACAAAACCGGTTTTGAGTGTGAAGGAGAGGAAGGATTTGCAGCCAAGATTGAGGAGGAAATAGAGTGAGAGGATCGGCTTTTGGTGGAAGGAAAGCAAGGAAAGAAAAATTTGGAAAGTATGGATACCCATTTTCTCCTAGGGCCGGTTTTGGGAGCTAAGGAGGAAGAGACGAAAAATTTTGTGGAACCAAGAGGGATTAGGGTTTAGTTTTCTACTTTGAGCATCCAACAAGAGCTCAAAAAAAAATTTGGTACTTATCTAGCAGAAATATATATATTTTTTTTTAATAGTGTGACTCGCGCACGAGAGCGTACATAAAATATAACAAATAATAGGCAATAGCTGTTTAGCATAACTCAACTTAATAAACGTAAATAAAATAAATTCAAAACGCATAGCGGTTCTACATTTCCCACGGTTCACAGTCCGCCAAGCCTCGCCTCACCATCTTGCATCAGCAATTGCTGGCAGGTTGCTTACCTACAGCATAAACGTAAGACAGTGAGCTTTCGCTCAGCAAGTACAACTATCCTATACCGCGACACAACACAAAATAATATATCTAACTAACATAAACTAAGCATAGCATAGCATTACTTAACTTAACTTAGCGTAACTTATCCTACATATGCATGAGCCAATTATGCTTTCTTATTCTTTCTTATTGTACATAACTTGCTTACTTAACTTAACTTAACATATGGGCCCTATAAGTGTTCGTACCGGGCGCGCGACTATGAATTGGTTGGGGTGGCTAATCTTTTTCCAACTCAATCCATAGTCCAACCCGACCTTACGCGGGTCGGTACGACACATGTAACTTACTTATTTTCATATCATTCTTTATCTTATACTTGATTTCATTCTTATTATTGGTGAACATACTTTGTGATGTTTCACACAATTAAATCATAGCATGTTTTGATCTTAACATGTTTTTAACACTTCATGACATATACTTAAACATAGCATTTTACACATAAAACATAGCATTTTACACATAAAACATAGCATAAAACTTTTCTTAACACCTAATATAAAACATGTAATTAACATGGCATATAAATAACACAGCAAAGCAACACTACAGAACATACAATAAAGCATACATTTAAAGCATACTTAGGCAAGTATCAAATCAAAGCCTATGCTGTAGGCGGTGGTTGTACTTACCTTGTTTAAAATTGCTGTGTCCAGTTATAAGCTCAAACTTGCTGGGACACCGTTGCGTATCGTATTCTGTTATCGACAAAAAGAGTAAGGATTAGAACTGTTGGTAAACCAACATTCTTATATAACCGTAGTTATATTTCCTTACTTTGCGTTACGTGAACCTACTTGGTTACTTTAAGTAACCCTAAGGTTTAAATCTATCCTACTCGGATTATTATTTCTGACTTTAAATCCCAAAAATTCATTTGTGTTTTCTTTTTAGAAAACCTTATGTTTTTGGCACAAAATCCCTTATTTAATTTAATTTTAAAAATTTAGAAAATCATAAGGTAAAATTGTAAAAATTATCGACTATTAAAAACTGCCTTTGGAACAGTTTTATAACGCCAATTAATCATTAAAAACACAAAAACACCATTTTCTGAACCATTTCTAAAAATTTTGTACAGAAATCTCCCCATTCCCGTACCATCTTTGAAAATCAATTTCATTTAAAAATATAAGCCGATTTTGGAAAAATTGTCTTCACGAAAGTTTTAGCTATCGCAGAACTCTACAACTTCCGTGTTTTGAGTTTCCCCCAATTCGGCCACTAAGGGCCTCAAAATTTGCTTTTCCCGAGACTGGGCAAACCCTACCCGAGAAAGCCATTTTTCGGTTTCGATTTCGCTTACGTCCTATTACGTTCACCCTACCTCAACCGAACACGTCGGGAGCCTAATTCAAACATCCAGGGATGTTTCAAACGTTCAACATTCAACAAACACATCAACATAAACATTTTACACAATATACAAAAACCCTAAACAAAACAAATACACCTAACATGCATATTAACAACCACCAACAAAAACCCTAAATCTTCAAGCACAAACCCTAATTTCTAAGCTAGGGCAGCAAGAGAAACCAATGAGCTTATGCTCAATACAACCAAGGCTTTAATACATTTAAATTTCTCCAATTGAAATTTAAACTAAAAGCTTGGAATTCAAGGGTTTGTACCTTGCTTTGGATCAAAGAATTTGACTTGGTTGTCCTTCCCTTTGCTCCTCCTTTAGCTGCCGGTTTTTCTTGCCAAATTGGTCCAACTTTTGCAGCCTCCTTTGCCTTGAAAATCAGCCACCACAGCTCCCAAAAATTTGGCCAAAACAGCTCCCAAAACCAGCCAAGGTCTTGGCTTGTTCCCTTGCTCTTTTCCTCCCTATATTCGGCCTTCTTGGCTAAGATAAGTACCAAATTTTTTTTTGAGTTCTTGTTGGATGCTCAAAGTAGAAAACTAAACCCTAATCCCTCTTGGTTCCACAAAATTTTTCCTCTCTTCCTCCTTAGCTCCCAAAAACGGCCCTAGGAGAAAATGGGTATCCATACTTTCCAAATTTTTCTTTCCTTGCTTTCCTTCCACCAAAAGCCGATCCTCTCACTCTATTTCCTCCTGAATCTTGGCTGCAAATCCTTCCTCTCCTTCACACTCAAAACCGGTTTTGTTCAAGCAAGAAATTTGCAAGAGTTTGGTTGTGTTTTGTAAATTTTTTCTTGATTTAACCCACCCCTATTTATAGAGGTTGAACTTCTTAAAATTGCACCATGTGGTCCCAAAAAAAAAAAAATCAGAATTTGCAAGGGAGGGGGTGTAGGTGGTCGGCTTTGCTTGGCTAGAACCAAAGGAAGATTCCATTTTTTTTTTTTTACTTTCTAACAAACTTAATCCATTAATGATGTAATAATCATAAAGTTAGTGAGGTAAGCCTCCCTAAGGTTTGTTTGCCACCATTCACCTTTAAATAATCCATTTTTCAATTACCACAGGTAATTCCAATACTGAATTCACTTATACGCAGTATTAGTTAATTGAACCGCAGTCCAAAATTCACCTGTGTTTAAATGAACTGTATAAAAACTTTTTCTTAACTCGGAACCACTTGGCCCAAAATATTCTAATTATTGTGCTTGACTTTCTATGGTGGTTTTGAATCCTAAACATGTCATTTTAATCATAAAAAATAGCTTTATGTAGTACAATATTATACTGCGAACTATTAAGTCGTACAACCTTTTTCTTAACTTTTTTTTTTCGGGTCAATCTTTGGCTTTCTCGTCCGCCATTGACTTTCTTGTCAACCGCTGACTTTCCCGCCAGATTTTGACTCTTGTGGTCAACAGTTGACTTTTTGGTCAACCGTCGGCGTTTTCGGTCAAACTTTGACCAACATGCAAATTTTGACGATTTTGCTCCTTTTCGCCTAAAAGGTCATTTGCTTGACTAAGCAATCATTTTCGAGTCTTAGAATATCATAAAACTCACAAAAACGAAATAAAAACCCTTAACCGGGCTTTTTCATGTATATCTTAAAAATTTGTACAAATGTCTTAAAATAAAAGAAATCGTGTAAATACAGATATACTTGGTATTACAATCTTCCCCCCTTACAAATTTTCGTCCTCGAAAATTAGAACAAACTGGGGTAATTCTTTCTCATTTCCTCTTCTAATTCCCAAGTGGCTTCTTCAACCTTGTGGTTTCGCCATAATACCTTAACCATGGGAATTGTCCTATTTCGTAAGACCTTCTCTTCCCTATCCAAAATTTGAACGGGTTTTTCTTCATATGTCAAGTCCGTTTGAACCTCCACTGGTTCCTGGCGGAGCACATGGAAAGGGTCTGATACATACTTCTTGAGCATTGAGACATGGAAAACATTGTGCATCGATGCTAACTTTGGCGGTAGGGCAAGTTTGTAAGCTACTTTCCCGATCCTCTCGAGGATTTCAAATGGTCCTGTGTACCTTGGGCTAAGCTTCCCTTTCTTGCCAAAACGCATTACTCCCTTCATAAGAGCAATCTTGATGAATACTGCATCGCCGACTTGGAATTCCAAAGGTCTTCTACGCCTGTCAGCATAACTCTTCTGGCAACTGAAAGCCACATCAACCCTTTGTTTGATCTTCATAATATCCTCTGAAGTCTTTCTGATGAAATCCGTGGTTTGAAGCTGCCTCTGTCCCACTTCTTGCCAATGAATAGGGGATCGACATTTTCTTCCATATAGTGCTTTGAACGGAGCCATACCGATTGATGCGTGATAACTGTTGTTGTAGGAAAATTCGATCAATGGCAGCTTCTGATCCCAGTTTCCCTGAAAATCCAGAACGCATGATCTCAACATGTCTTCCAGTGTTTGGATGGTTCGTTCTGACTGGCCATCGGTTTGGGGGTGAAATGCCGTACTGAACTTCAATCTCGACCCCATAGCGTTATGCACACTTGTCCAAAATCGAGAAGTGAATCGTCCATCACGATCCGAGATGATCGATTTCGGTACTCCATGCAGTCAAACAACCTGGGAAACATAGACTTCAGCCAATTTCTCCACTGAAAAGGTATTCATAGCATAACTTATCATAACATAACTTCATAGCATAACTTATCATAACATAACTTCATAACATAACTTATCGTAACATAAGCTTCATAACATAACTTCATAGCAAAAACTTATCATAAACTTAACATAACATATCATAGGTAAATCATGTAAATCAATATATGATTTCTTAAAACACAACATGCAACAAAAACGTTTTGTCCATGCTGTAGGTGGAGTTGTACTTACCTCTCATCCTATGCTCTTGGTCTATCGTTCCATCGAGGCACGATAACATGTCATATTCCTGTTTCAAACAGGACGTAAGATATGGATCGTCATATTTTATCATAAATCATAATTATTAAATGTTGGTATCCCAACCAACAACCATGGGTAATCCTAGTTATAAATAATTATATGTTCCCCACATCTACTAATGAAAACTCGGTCGGTTACTAACCGTAAACTTAGGGCTCATAGCCCAACCAGACATAAACAGTAACTCGTTAGGTTACTAATCTTACTAAGGCCTTATTACTTATAGAGTAACAATCTACTAGATTACTATCGGTAACTATAGGATAAGGCCCAACCCGATAACTCGGTATCCTAACCGGTTATTATAGGTTATACTTTGCATCAAATCTTATACAAACCGTATTTTAACACAACCATAACTTATAAGTAAAGACAGTTAAAACTGTCAAACTTAGAAAACACATCCTTAAAAATAGTTTCTTAACTTAAGTGTCAGTGCGTGTGCAAGGATTTCTTGCTTTTGCACTGTCTCTGAAAAACCTGTGCATGAACTTCCTATTTTCTGCACAGTCCCGGAAAAATCAGGTTTTACTTAAAATCTGCTTAGAATCTGGAAAAAACTTCCTTCATAGATCATTTCCACTTAAGACTCAAGACATGAGCTCTCGATTATAAAATTATTCTGAGAGTGAAACTTATAAAACTAATTATAAGTTCAATCACCAATTATGGTGGGATTTAATAAAAATCCGACAGCATAACGGCTTATTTTCCTTAATACCCAAAATTTAAACCTGCAATAAAACCAGTTTATAGAAAGTTTTGGCACACCATAACTGCAAGATGTGCCATCCATAACACATTCATTATTTTAACATACAACATATCTCGACATCATTCAACTTCACTTAATTAACTTGAACATCAAATATATATATACATATATATATATATATTTTGATATTCAATTCAAAGCATATAAATAGGCATGTAATCAATCCAATAAATGACTTAAAGTAGTCAAGATTACTACCGAGATCGTTCGACGACGTTCGGGTGAGTAAAACGATTCCTGGTCGGCGTTCCAAACACCTTTTAATTTCGCGCGACTGAACTTTTAATCGCCATTCTTAACCTTCGAGATTCCATATCGCGAATCTGAGGTTGTAAACATGTCCGGAACATCGAAAATAGGTCGGAAAGGCGATCTTCCAAAATTCGGCGACAGTTGACCAGCGTTGACCGGCATTGACCATCTTTGACCGGCGTTGACCAGCTTTTGACCGGCGTTGACCAGCTTTGACCGGCGTTGACCGGTGACAAAGGGGACAGAGATGGGCACCGCTTCGAAGATATCGACGAGAGGAACCCATTTCTGGTGTCCACTTCTTCAAACGACGTTCGGTTTTCTCTAAAAAGAAAGAAAATGAACTAGAAGACGGCGGCGGACCGGGAAAATTTCCGGCAACAATCGGAGTGGTGATGGACTGGGCTTTGTTCCTCTCGACGAGTGGAACTCAACGAAACCAACGGCTCGCAAAATAGAGGTCGGATTACACCGAAATCATGCTTGAAAGTTTATGGTACCGAAACTTTCCTAGCATTTTTCCGGCGAACGGCGGCGAGTGACGCGGCCAAACTCCGACTATTGGACTCTCGGGTGATGGGCTGCAAGGATCACCGGCGCGTGGGGTGGTGGCTGGCCGGAGTCGGGACTTCCTGCGAAGGCAGCAGCAGGCGTGACACAGAGAGAGAGAGAGAAGCGAAAAAAAAAGAGAGAGAGAGGAAAGGAAGAGGTCTGATGTTTGTCCTCTTCTTTTTCTTATTTATTCTTATTTTTTTCCCATAAATCCAATACTTTATAAGACATATATTCAGTAAGAAGTCCACTTACCCATTTTTTTTTTCTTTACACACGTGACGTGTGTACTGGACTAACCACACACATGTAATGCATATGTATACATAAATACATTTATAGTTTCTTTTCTTCTCCTTATGATCCATTCCGATTTTGAAAAAGTTTCCTTCATGAAAGTTCTAGCTCTTAAAAAATCCTAAAACTTTCATGTTTTACGAAAAATTCAATTCGGACCCTAACAGGTTCATATTGCCGTTTGAAATCTCCTGGTCGTGCACAAATCCTAGGCACGGATCAGGCTCGGTTTTTCATAAAAACGAAGGCCATTGGAGCTTTATTTTGGAAATCCGTTCACGAAGCCCTCTAGGAAAAATCGTTCTCTACAACTTTTATGTTTTACATTTTTCCCAATTCGGCCTTCAAGGGCCTCAAAATTTCGTTTTCAGATTGCCGCCCGGTTTTACCCGAATTTGACAGTTTTGCTTGAAATCCGTTTTTAAGAAAAATCTACACGCACACTACCTCAAACGGTCCCGTGCTTGACAAAACAACCTATTATGGTAAGTACAACTCTTATTATTGAGTCTCGTAGCTAATTAAACGAGAACTCAAATATATTCTGATATTTAACTCAGATCATGAGCTTTATACCGACATATATGGTTCAGACTTAAATTTTCCTTATTTCTGAGGAAATCATAAGTTCATCGAAATTTCGGGTTCTTACATTCTACCCTCCTTAAAAAAAATTTCGTCCTCGAAAATTCAGTTACTTCTAGGTAACTCTTCTTAAAATCCACCACTAATACATAATGGTTTGATCAGGTTCCCATTTTAATCCTTTAATGGGATCATGAATCTTATATAGAACCATAATCTTACTTTCATATCTTATCTTCATACTTACATACATTCATACATACTTGCATACATTCTTACTTTCTTACTTTCATACATACTGTCCCTTCATATTGCATCACAAGAACTATTTACGTAAAAAGCTGAGCAAGTATATCATATAACTTGCTATGTTTGAAAAACATATCTTATCATATAACTTTTTCATACTTGAAAAGTTTATCGTATTCTATAATTTTCCACATTTGGAAAGCATATCGTATCATATTTTCAGTACACTTTCTGAAAATAGTTCCTTTCTTGAAACTTAATTTTATATTATCAGAACCCTTTACTCTTCATAAAGGCCCCTTTCTTGGAACTCGTCCCATTCTTGGAACTCATCCCTCAAGGATTCGGCCTATGGCCCCCATCTTGGAATTTATTTCCTCAAGGATTTGGCCTATGGCTCCTATCTTGGAACCTTTACTTTTCATGACAGCCCCTATCTTGGAATTTCTTCCTCAAGGATTCGGCCGTATTACATAAAATGAGGGGGTTCTATTATACATAAAATCTTTTATAAAAATATTTTCTTTGAATCTTTTCAAAGCCAATATTGGAAAATCATAATATCGTTCGAGTGATGCAATGACAGGCATACTTAAATCAACTAGCCACTTACTAGATAGTAAAAGCTCCTCTTATTGCTTCTAACATTTCCTTGATAGCACAAGGGCATAATCATAATTCTTAGGAATATCTAAAATTCCCCAACATTACTTAAATTTCCCTTACTAAAGGATCGTATCATCACTTTCATCGTCAAACTTTTAGTCATCAATCCTATTTCTTAGAATGAAAAATTCATGATTATCACCCTACTAAGGTAAGGTGATAGGCTTTCTAATCTCGAAGCCTATTCATTTGTTTATTGCTACTCTATGAATTATCACTGCAACTTAACCATTACAGTTGCAAGATTAGGCTCTTGCGAAATTGGTTCGGTCGTACATGCAACGAACCATCTTCTAATTTCCAATTCTAATCCTCGACATGTCTAATACCTATTCTTGCATTCATATCTTCGCATATCATATCATAAAATCATCATAACTTATCATATCATACTAGAGATTTCTCACGATCTCATCATATCATATCGTAAACTTAGCTTATCCTCTACGCTTTCGCTGCGCAACTCTAATCTACTGGCACTAATAGTCTCTAGACTTATTTGGATAAGCGCGCCAAGCTACAACATAGCTGACGTATCATCTCATAATTTCCATTACTTAAATGGTTGTCTTCAGTCGACCTTAATCATCAATTATATGTCGACTTCAAGGTTGGTGCCATCGACCTTAACCTCGTTAACTTCATATTATCAAATCTCATAATCATCATCCTTATCATAAAAATCATAGCCTAATAAATTACTGTTGGTAGCATATTACTTATTTGCTATCCCCAAACTAAGGCATTCTCAAAATCTTCCCCATGTCCAATATTTCTCTTATGGGGCAAAAGTTTCACAATCTAGAAACTTAACTTTCATGGTCTCAATCCAATTCCTTAAATGGAAAGATTTCTTATTATCACTATACCCAAAATGAGGCGATAAGACCAAACTGTCATGCCCCGACTTCCCACGCCGGGTCGTCACCTTACTTACATACCTAACTTAAACTTGCGGAAAATTTGGGAAAGATTTTTTTTTTTTTTTTTTCCTTATAAACCTTTTTCTTTTTAAAACTTTCAACTTGAACTTTATCCTCAAACTTACACTTACTGATAGGTACTTACTCGAGTACCGAAGTTTCAAACCTTCCTTGAAGGCCATCATAATCATGTTGTAGACCAAATCCGAACTAATGTGGATTGGTACCACAAGAGGCAACTTGCTTGCCATACATACATAAACCTCGTCCTTCATACTTAAAATGTCATGAAAATATGAAAATCCTTTTTCATTACAACATATTTTATATATATATATATATATATATTTTTTTTTTTTTTGTTTAAAAGCCGTGGCAGTGTCCATCCCACATTTCACAGTCCGCAGAACCAGCCCTCCACAGTATTGCATCAGAGTTTGCTGGCAGTTTGCTTACCTACAGCATAGACGTAAGACGTGAGCTTTCGCTCAGCAAGTACAACTGTTACATCCGCGACACAAAACATGTCGTTATGCATGAACCATTTATAATCTCTTATGAATCAATTATGGATTTATAACTTAATTTAGTTCTATTCCTTTACATATCATATGTGCTCGTACCGTGGTACATAGTCAAGGAATGGTTGGAGGCGGTAGTCCGTTTTAACTTAAACCATGAAACACAAAGTTTAACATGGAGTAGTTTAGGTAGCCTTCCAATCCAACTCAAACCATGAACCATACCATTTAAACCCGCCCTTGTGGCAAGTCGGCACGACACAACATCCTACTTGTCTTGTTCTTACCAAGTGGTTTAACATTAGTGAACATGCTTCATGATGTCACAATATTATAACATAATCAGCATTAGCCATAACATGGCCTTCTTGAAAACATGGCATTTTTGTAAACATGGCATAACATGTCATAACATAACTTAGCACATCATAGCCATAGCATAGCATAACACATTATGGCATCACATATCAGCACATCACATCAGGCAAGTAACAACAAAGGGCCTATGCTGTAGGCGGAGTTGTACTTACTTCTCTCGTTATGTCCTACTTAGTGCTGCTTCTCCTCTGGGTACAGCTGCAGGTTTCCTCCTGCTTGTTGAAGGACATAGGTAAGGGTCTAATTAGTATCGTGGAATGTTGGTGATCTAACCAACATGTCTACATAATCCTAGTTGTATGTCCCCAATACTAGATGTCTTACTGGGTTACAAATAGTAACCCTATATCTTAGCCCAATTTATTAATCTTGGTGTCCTTTAGGGTTATCTTGGGTAACCCTTAAGGTCAAACTAAAATCCACTTGTTAGTTAACCAAAGTCAACTATGGTCAACAATGGTCAACTTCAGTCAACTATGGTCAACCATTGTTGGGTCAACCTTGGGCCTTGGGCTAAGCCCAGTAACTCGGGTATAACTCCCAGTTACTTTTCGTAAACTAATCACTTGCTATACTCTAACTTGAAAAATTCATTTTCCTTCCTTGGAAAATTTAGGGAAATTAATCCCAAAACTTTATTCTTAACTTATAAAAATCCTTTACTTAAATCGTAAAAATCCAAACTCTTGGATTAGTGCTTTATAAAATCGTTTGAGGTTGAAAACTGCCCTTGGAACAGTTTTCCATAATCAAAACAATAGTTTGTAGTAGAAAAACAGTTTTCTAGAAACATTTGTAAAGCTAGTGGTGCAGAAATTTTCGGATTCCCTGCGCACCCTTCGAAAAACGATCCCAGTTTTTGTTTGAAACTGGCTGACCCCGAAAAACTGAGTGAAAACTGGGTCTGGGGATCAGCCACGGGTTTTGGGGTAAACGGAGGCCATTGGAGCCTTATTTTTGAAAACGGTTCACGTATCCCTCTAGGAAAAACCCTTCTGAACAACTTTCATGTTTTAAGTTTCTCCAAATTGAAACTCAATTAAAAAGCTTAGAACCAATGGAGATTTACCTTAATTCACACCAAAATTGGTGCTAGGTTTTGGGCGGTTTTGGGTCTAACACCTCCCCCCCTTGCTCAACACCATAACCGGCCTTCCTCCCATTGGGGTTCCAAATTTTCGGCCTCTCCCACATGAAAATACACGAAATTTGAATCAAAACTTAATTAAAGAACTAGAGGGGTTTAGGAGAATAGGATTACCTTAACTCCTTGAGATTAGATCTAACTTTGGATCCAAACTTTTTCTTCTAACTCTTTGCTCAAAAAAATCCGGTTTCCCCTCTATGGAATTTCTCTCAAAATTTTCGGCCACCACACCTTCCTTTCTCTTCCTTTCTTTCTAACTTTTTCTTCTAACTTTTGCTCAAGGAAACCGACCATCACTTGGTCTTTCCTCTTGCTTGGAGTTCGGCTTCTAGTGGAAGGGAAAAGGAGAAATGGAAAACTTAGAATGGGTTTAATTGGTTAATGAGCAAAATACTTGCTCATCAAGCCACCTAGGTGAGGTGGTGTGGCCTTATTGGCTAGCCATTCCCTTGGAGAACAAGGGAAGACTTCTTTCCCTAAAGTCCAATGATGATTTGATGAGGTGTCCTCCCCCCCTTGGTGTGGTCGGCCATGAAGGGCTTGGAATGCAAGTGCTTGCTCAACAAGCCATTACTTGCTTCACCTAGCTTTTGTCACCTTGGTGACATCATCACCAAAAATTCCCTTGCCCTTTAAGGCTTCAAGGACCGGCCATGAGGTGCCAAGTGGAGCCTTGTTACTTCTGGTGCATGGAATCCCTTCTAGCTTATCTCTATCTTGGTTTTTCTTCAAGTCCACTATAAATTCATTGTAGTTTATTCTCATTTGAATAACTTAATAAGATCAGGTCTTTCATATAGAACCATAATCTTCTTTCATGTTCTATCATATCCTCATACTTTCATGCTTTCATTTCATACCATCATACTTTCCTTTCATACTGCATCACAAGAACTATTTACATGAAAAACTTACAACTTAAGTATGGCAAACACATATATTTCCGTTTGGCAAACACATGCAGTTTAGGGTTACTTAAAGTCAAGGCTAAGTAATAGGTTCTGTTATCGCAGAACCCTACAACTTCCGTGTTTTGAGTTTCCCCCAATTCGGCCTCTAAGGGCCTCAAAATTTACTTTTCCCGAGACTGGGCAAACCCTACCCGAGAAAGCTATTTTTCGGTTTCGATTTCGCTTACGTCCTATTACGTTCACCCTACCTCAACCGAACACGTCGGGAGCCTAATTCAAACATGCAGGGACGTTTCAAACGTTCAACATTCAACAAACACATCAACATAAACATTTTACACAATATACAAAAACCCTAAACAAAACAAATACACCTAACATGCATATTAACAACCACCAACAAAAACCCTAAATCTTCAAGCACAAACCCTAATTTCTAAGCTAGGGCAGCAAGAGAAACCAATGAGCTTATGCTCAATACAACCAAGGCTTTAATACATTTAAATTTCTCCAATTGAAATTTAAACTAAAAGCTTGGAATTCAAGGGTTTGTACCTTGCTTTGGATCAAAGAATTTGACTTGGTTGTCCTTCCCTTTGCTCCTCCTTTAGCTGCCGGTTTTTCTTGCCAAATTGGTCCAACTTTTGCAGCCTCCTTTGCCTTGAAAATCAGCCACCACAGCTCCCAAAAATCTGGCCAAAACAGCTCCCAAAACCAGCCAAGGTCTTGGCTTGTTCCCTTGCTCTTTTCCTCCCTATATTCGGCCTTCTTGGCTAAGATAAGTACCAAATTTTTTTTTGAGCTCTTGTTGGATGCTCAAAGTAGAAAACTAAACCCTAATCCCTCTTGGTTCCACAAAATTTTTCCTCTCTTCCTCCTTAGCTCCCAAAACCGGCCCTAGGAGAAAATGGGTATCTATACTTTCCAAATTTTTCTTTCCTTGCTTTCCTTCCACCAAAAGCCGATCCTCTCACTCTATTTCCTCCTCAATCTTGGCTGCAAATCCTTCCTCTCCTTCACACTCAAAACCGGTTTTGTTCAAGCAAGAAATTTGCAAGAGTTTGGTTGTGTTTTGTAAATTTTTTCTTGATTTAACCCACCCCTATTTATAGGGGTTGAACTTCTTAAAATTGCACCATGTGGTCCCTAAAAAAAAAAATCAGAATTTGCAAGGGAGGGGGTGTAGGTGGTCGGCTTTGCTTGGCTAGAACCAAAGGAAGATTCCATTTTTTTTTTTACTTTCTAACAAACTTAATCCATTAATGATGTAATAATCATAAAGTTAGTGAGGTAAGCCTCCCTAAGGTTTGTTTGCCACCATTCACCTTTAAATAATCCATTTTTCAATTACCACAGGTAATTCCAATACTGAATTCACTTATACGCAGTATTAGTTAATTGAGCCGCAGTCCAAAATTCACCTGTGTTTAAATGAACTGTATAAAAACTTTTCTTAACTCGGAACCACTTGGCCCAAAATATTCTAATTATTGTGCTTGACTTTCTATGGTGGTTTTGAATCCTAAACATGTCATTTTAATCATAAAAAATAGCTTTATGCAGTACAATATTATACTGCGAACTATTAAGTCGTACAGCCTTTTTCTTAACTTTTTTCGGGTCAATCTTTGGCTTTCTCGTCCGCCATTGACTTTCTTGTCAACCGCTGTCTTTCCCGCCAGATTTTGACTCCCGTGGTCAACGACGGTACAGATGCGCCGGGACGTCATGGCCATGAGTTGACAGGATTTCATAACCGAGTTTCGTGCCATGTATTATAATGCAGAAATACTGGCAGTCCAGCAAGATGAGTTCACTAGCTTGCAGCAAGGGTCAATGACGGTTATGGAGGCCGTACAGAAGTTTGAGCAGTTAGCCCGTATGTGTCCGGAACTGGTTCAGACCGAAAAAGAAAAGGTCAGAAGAATGATGAAAATGTTCCGGACAGATATTGCCAAACAAGTGAGCGCTGGTGATAATCTGCCTACCCTGGTATCTGATTGTGTCAGTAGGGCGATAAGAGCCGAATATTGGATTAACCGGGACAAGAAAGCCAGAGCTCAGATTTTCAAGGCCCGGAAAGAAGAGAAGGCAGTGGTTAAACAGACACAGCCTCGTCACAACACTGAGTCCAACCAGAAAGGCCAGACCAGCAACCCCAATCAGAATGCCAAGCAGTTCGGGAGAAATAAGAGAAAAGGGAATTTCACGGGACAGGGCCAACAGAGAAATTTCCCACAGAAAAGAAACAACCGTGGAAGGGAGGGTAACAGTGTCGACTACCCATCATGTGCCAAATGTGGCAAGAAGCACCAGGGTGTGTGCAGGATGGGGACGAACGCTTGTTATCTGTGTGGCAAGGAGGGACATTACGCCAGGAACTGTAACCAGAACTTTCAGAACCAGAACCCTCCATATCCCAACCGGAATGCACCCAGCCAACTGCATGCGGTCCAAGCTAAAATTGAAGGACCCTCAATTTCGCAAGGCAGGTTGGAGGCTCCTGAACCCCATAAGTTATGTTATGAAGTTATGTTATAATAAGTTATGCTATGAAGTTATGTTATGATAAGTTATGAAGTTATGTTATGATATGTTATGTTATGGTAGGATATGTTATGATGTTATGTTATGGTAAGTTAGGTTATGATAGGTATGTTATGTTATGATGTGTTATGTTACGAGGTATTATGTTATGATACATTATGCTAGAAAGTTTTAAGTCATGATTGAGATTGTTTTATGATGTATGTTTTGATACGTGACATCATGAAGCATGTTTACAAATATTAAATCACATGGTAAGAATAAGTTAAGTCATGAGATAGGATAAGACAAGTTAATGTTATGGTGTCGTACCGACTTGCCACGAGGGCGAGTTTAAATGGTTTGGTTTATGGTTTGAATTGGATTGGACTGGCTGCCCCAATCACTCTATGTAAACGATTAGTTTCATGGTTTGATTTGGTTTGGACTGGCCGCCTCCAACCACTCCATGGCTATGTACCACGATACGCGCACATATGACATGACATGTTAGGGATTAGAACTAAGTCAATGAAAGCATAATTAATTTATAAGAAAACATAAACGGTTCATGCATTCTTGCACGCAAAATGTTTTGTGGATTGAATATTGTACTTACTGGGCAATTAGCTCATTACTTACGTTCATGCTGTAGGTAAGCAACCTAACGGCAGTACTTGATGCAATACTGTGGAGAGTTGGTGCTGCGGACTGTGAAATGTGGGATGGACACCGCCACGTATTTTGAAAAATATACTCTATAAAATATGTTGTAATGAAAAAGGGTTTTCATGATGTTTTAAGTATGAATGTCAAAGTTATGTATGTATGGCAAGCAAGTTGCCTCGTGTTGTACCGATCCGCGCTAGGTCGGGTCTGGTCCACGATCTTGGTACTCAGGTGAGTACATATGAATACGTATAATGATAAGTTAAGTTTTATGTAGGGGACTAAGTCAAGTTTACGTTTGAGAGTAAAAGAATTTTAAAATAAAGTTTTAAAGAAACAAATTTTACTCTGAAATTTTCAACAAACTTAAAGCTTTTTGTTAAGAATTAAGTTAAGTAAGTAAGTAAGGTGACGGCCCACGTCTACGTAGTCATCCCCCTACGTATGGTGTAAGTCGGGGCGTTACACAAATCGTCTTCATTTATCATCTTTGGAGAGCGTTTTTTCTCAAACTCAGGAGCCACTAATGAATCCAGAACATTAATGGCCGAACACTCCTCAACATCATCAACAAAATGCATAGCCTTGAAGACGTTGAAGGTAACCTGTTGATCGTGAACTCTCATGGTCAATTCACCCTTCTGTACATCTATCAAGGTCCTGCCAGTAGCCAAAAATGGTCTTCCCAGTATAATCGGCACGTCCTTATCTGCCTCATAATCTAACACAATAAAATCTGCTGGAAAAATGAATTTGTCCACTTGCACTAGCACATCTTCAATTTTTCCTTCCGGATGAGCCAAGGACCTGTCCGCCAATTGCAAAGTGACTGTAGTAGGTCTTGCTTGCCCAATTCCCAGCTTTTTAAAGATAGACATGGGCATCAAATTTATACTTGCTCCTAGGTCACATAATGCCCTTCCAAAGTACCGGTTCCCAAAGGAGCATGGTATGGTGAAACTGCCAGGATCTTTCAGCTTAGGTGGCAGCTTGTTCTTCAATATTGTACTGCACTCTTCAGTTAGTGCCACCGTCTCAAATTCCCCAAATCGACGCTTCTTAGTGATCAAGTCTTTCATGAACTTGGCATAATGAGGCATTTGCTCCAAGGCTTCAACAAGAGGTATGTTGATGTGAAGCTGCTTCAAGACATCCAGAAATTTACGAAATTGACCATCCTTTTGCTGCTTTTGAAACCGCTGAGGAAATGGTGGAGGAGGTCTGATTTCGCTGCTTTCTGCTGCTCCAGAATGCTGTGTAAATGCTGTAGCATTTTCTGCAGCAGAGTCTGATGGCTGATTTTTCACCAGAATTTCTTCTTGTTGATGCTGCTCATCTTGTTCTTGGATTGAAGTGGGCTATTTCTGTACAGCTTTTGGTTTTTCCCTTCGCTCAATCTCCCTTCCATTCCTTAATAAGATTGCCTTGCAGTGTTCTTTCCCTTCTCTCCTTGGATCTTCAGTATTACTTGGAAGAGATCCTTGCGGCCTAACATTCAAGGCGTTAGCAATCTGCCCAATTTGATTCTCCAAACTCCTCAATGTTGCATCATGACTCTGAACTCTAGCATCATTCTTTGCTATATACTCCTTGATCAAAGTCTCCAATGAGCTAGGTGAGTCCATCGCTTGAGTTCTTGGTTGCTGAGATGGAAAGCCCGGAGGGTGAGAAGGTCGATGATAAGCATTTACTCCACTAGAACTGGCACCTTGATTGCTCCACGAAAAGTTTGGGTGTTGTCTCAACCCTTGGTTGTAAGGCGCGGAATAAGGATTGTTCCTGTTGAAATTACCCACATAACAAGCAGAGGCTGGATTAGAGGGGCAATCCTCATACAAGTGTCCCTCTCCACAATAAACACAAGAGACGCCAACAGATTGCACCGAATTGACACCCGCCGACATGTTCATAGTCTTGATCATATTCGTCAAACTCGATACTTGGGCAGAAAGTGCCGTAATAGCATCCACTTCATGAATTCCTGTAGCCTTTCGAGCATTGAGTCTCTCGGTGGGCCACTGATAGTTGTTGGTTGCCATCCTCTCCAAAATCTCATACGCCTCATTATACGATTTGGCCAAAAGGGCACCATTGGCAGCCGCATCCACAATGGTCCTTGTCTGCCCATTGAGCCCATTGTAGAAAGTTTCCATCTGAATCCAATGGGGAATCCCATGATGAGGGCATTTTCGCAACAGCTCTTTGAATCTCTCCCATGCTTCATACAAAGATTCGCCCTCCGATTGTTGGAATGAAGTGATGTCGTTTCTGAGCTTGGCATTCTTGGTTGGAGGAAAGTACTTCTTGAGGAATTTTTCTGCCAAGACATTCCATGTTGCTATAGAATCCGGTGGCAGCGAATTAAGCCAGGCTCTCGCTCTATCCCTCAAGGAATAAGGAAATAACTTCAGCCTCAATGCTTCCTCGGACACCCCTGGTAGCTTGAAAGAATCACACACTTCCATGAATAGCCGAAGGTGCATGTGGGGATCCTCAGTTGCCATTCCACTAAACTGGCCCACGGTTTGCAACATTTGGAACATAACCGGCTTGAGTTCAAACTGTGGCGCCTGTATTTCTGGCCGAATGATGCCTGGATTGAGCCCATGGAGAATGGGTACAGCATATTCTCGAATAGCCCTGTCTCTGTCATCCACCAAAACCGGTTGAGGCACTAGATTGTTGACATTCAATTGCTGCCCATCATTAGCCATATTGACAGCAGCTCTGTCTGCTATTTCTCCCACACCTACTAGACCTTGTTGCTCCATTCTCCTTGCTAGAAATGTTCTTTCAATTTCTGGATCCAAGGGCAGCAACTCTTGGTTTCGTTGGTTATGCATGCAGAGAAATCAAGCTCCTGAAAATACAAAAACGTAACCAATAAGAAAATGCAAAAACAAGAACTAAAACAAAATAACTTTTACAAATATTTTTAACGATTTCAATCCCCGGCAACGGCGCCAAAAACTTGTTCGCTCAATTGAACACTCGCAAGTATACGAGTCGTACAAGTAATAAAGTGTACACAATTGTACGGATATCGTCCCTCGAGGATTAAATCACCAAAATTATCAAGTAAAAGCTATTTTAAAACCAAATAAGGTATGAAATAAAAATAAAGAACTGAATTGGAAATTCAATAAAAATTATGTAACAATTAAAAGCAAAGCAGAGATAAGCAAAACTAATGAAAATAACGGGATTGCAATTGAGTTTGGGAAACCAATGGGTTAAACAAGCTAGGACACCTAATTTCACCTTAGTTGCAGGTCTGCTACACGAATGCTACTAGAATGCTATAGCATGCTCTGCGCCTGTTAACCAAACCTCCGTTTTGATGCATAAAAATCTTCCGAATTATTATGGCTAATTCCTCAAACCTTTTTCAACATATTCCTATGTGAATCCAGCTCTTAGAATGCAATTTTAAGGCTCGGGTCTTGTGGGTTATGCAAGATGAACAATATATTCCTATACCATTCACAAATCAATAAACCTAGACAAGCATATTGAACTTGCATCATCCATGTTATTTCCAACTTAAATTAACCCTTCCGGTATTAATCTAAATCTGATTTCCTATAGTTGATGGCCAGTCAGAAAATAGAAATAAACATAACACACACATGAATGAACAAGAGCAGAACATTATCTAGCAATCCAACATCAACATAACATTCCTACAACCTTGGTTCCATTAGGGTCCTAGCTAAACAATTTAGTTCATATTTCGGATTACAAAAGCAAGCTTAAAAACATCATCCATTGTTCACAGAGAATGAAAATCAGAAAATAAATCAAGAAAGAGTAAGAAGAAGAAAAACTCCTAATGGCTATGGATGGTTCTTCTGCGTCCTTCTCCTCCTGAGCTCAATTTCCAAAATGGGCGTAAAAATGGAAGCTAAAACTTCCTGAGCTCTCTCTCTCTCTCTTGCCCAAAAATGGTGTATTTTCTTCTCTCCTCTGTTTTTTTCTCTCTCCCCTCCGACAGCTGCTTGTATCCCCAATTGGTATCTATTCCTGGCTGCTCTCTTTCCTTTCTTTTTGTTGTTTTGTTAGGCTAGGGCAACAATGGTACACATGTGGCAAATATGGTGGGGGACCAGCTGACCACAAATGTCCAGCTCATTCATTCCACATGGTCTCTCCACATAATGGTCTGATGTCAGCAAAAATCTGCCAGCAATGCCCAGAATTTCGCCCAGAAATGATGCAGCATAGTTGTAGCATTTACCTGAAAAACACATTACCAGCACTTTAACGATTTGGCCCTCATTTTGCTCTATAATCCTTTAATTTCAGTTCAAGAAGAGCATAATTACAGAAGTTGACCCCAGCAAAAGTAAAACTTAAAAAACCAAAACAAATCACAAAGAAAAATAATAAAAGTACTATTGGCTAAGCAAATTTGGACTAGAAAAACATTGGATAACTCTAATGTCTTAGAGTTATCAGGTTTCCATGGATATCATGGTAAGTTTTTTTTTTTTTTTGGAAAGCCACAATCTTTTTTGAGCTTTTCTTTTTTTGCTCTTTTTTGTCTAGGGTGATTCTAATTTTTTTTTTCTTTAGGTTTGTTTTTCTTGTTTATTTTCCCATTCATAGGTTAACATAACCTACTTGCATCTTCTTGCATGACATGGACAATGATTATGAGAAAACAACCCCGTATTTTAATTTATGTTTGTTACAGTGATAAAAGTATGAGACATTTTTCACTTTCTATTCTTGATATATACCTTCTGAACAATTTGGAAAACAATTTGTTCTTTGTTCTTTCCTTTGATGCTGGCCGATAGTGCAAATTAACATAGAATGCTTCTGGAAGCTGTTCGAGTACTTACTGATCTTAATCTTATCATAATTACTTCTTACAGATCTTCTTTTGGTATTGGTTCTAAGATAGAAAGAATAAGATTTCGTATAAGCATTTACTTCATTTTTCGGATGTACATCTTTTGACTATGTGATTTATATTTTTCTTTTTAGGAACCAGTTTTAAATGTTAATGGTCAAGATAAAAACCAGCTTGATTTTTATTTTGTGCACTTTTTGCTCTATCATATAGACTGCGTTAGAAACATAGATCGGTCCTATATGAAATTAAAAGGAAAGAATCATATAGTGCGCTGAAGGAGAGATTAAATACACTATCCTGCTATCCTATCCTAGATACAAGAGTCTTAGCATATGATATGTTTGAAAATTGTCATTTTAAAATATTTAAAAATGTGTGTTTTAGTGTTTAGGGGTTGTTATTTGATCAATCTTTATCCGATTTATGCTTGCAACATCTTTGGAGTAACAAAAGTGACCGGGTTAACAACCAAATTGCAATAGTTCCGTAACAACACGACTACGTAGGCCCTTATCATACGATTACGTAGGCCCTTATCATACGTACTTAAATTAAATCTTACTTTTAAATACTTAAATTTACTGAAAATTTTAAATAAATTGTTTTTACAACATAAGTAGACTAATCAATAGAGGTAAACTTTACCATACATACACATTACTTGTTTAACAAATTATAAAGTCATACATAACCTTTAGATTTAACCGAAGTCTTGAAACATAACATACGTAGCATAATACAAATTATTTAAATATATATGTACATATTAATAGTTCGAAAGAGTTTGCCGGAAAAAAAGGTCAGAAAACCATATTTTGGTAGCCGAAAGTTACATTTTGTCTTTAAAATATTCTTTATTGAAATATAATTTAAAAGTTTTTTATCCTCCCCAAATAACATAATTTAGGATAGATTTGAGAATAACATGATTTACATATGTATATTTCATAATATATATATATAACAACTGCTATAGATTTGGTCATTCAAATCAATGTATAGTTTATAAATACGGGATTAAAGAAACACATTATCAATATTAACTTTAAAATCGAATCAATTGTAAAATGATTGATGTTAATATATGTGTATTAGTATTATATTAAAACTTTATATTGAGTTTATTCATTAAATTACCCATATAAAAAGGTGTAACATTATGGGGCAAAATTTTTTTTGACAAGATTTCACTACCAAATCAGGTATTTGGTAGCTGAAAAGCAACATTTAGCTATCAAATTTAAATTTGGTAGTTAAATGTAGCTTTCCACTACCAAATATTGGTAGCAGCAACGTGGAATTGGCTACGAGAACAATATTTTGGTAGCTAAAAGTTACATTTTGTTTTTAAAATATTCTTTATTGAAATATAATTAAAATTTTTTTTTATCCTCCCCAAACAACATATTTTAGGGTAGATTTGAGAATAACATGCTTTACATATGTATATTTCATAAAAAAATATATATATATATAACAATTGCTATAGATTTGGTTATTCGAATCAATGTGTAGTTTATAAATATGAGATTAATAAGAGAGAAATAAACGCATTATTAATATTAACTGTAAATTGAATCAATTGTAAATTTATTGAAGTTAATATATGTGTATTAGCATTGTATTAAAAACTTTATATTGAGTTAATTGCTGAAATTACCCTATATAAAAAGGTGTAACATTATGGTAAAGAAAATTTTTTTGACAAGCTTTCGCTACCAAATTAGGTATTTGGTAGCTAAAAAGCAACATTCAGCTACCAAATTTGAATTTGGTTGTAAAATCTAGCTTTCCACTACCAAATATTGGTAGCAGAAACGTGGAATCAGCTACCAAAATTGCCGTTTGGACCCAGAAAATAATTGATGAGGGGTAATTTTTTTTCGCGTGCATTTTACTCAGACCAAATGAATTTGGTCACAAAATGGATTTTCCTTGTAACGCCCCGACCACGTAGGGCCATTACCGTGCTTACATAACTTAAATACTTAACTTTGCAATGACCCAATTTCGTGGAGCCGTTACTTTATCATACTTTATCTTAAAACTTACTTTTTTTTTTTTCAACTCAAATTAAAACTCAAAACTCAATACTTATATATATGTACTCACTCGAGTACCGAGCTTTCAAACCATATTTTAACGAATCATACTAGTTATCATATACTAGTACCATTGATGTAATGACTAGCTTTATAACATTACGTTTACTCTTTGTAAAGAATTGTTTGTATCTTAAGGTATTCTTGAAAGAGCCCGGTTAAGGGTTTTCATGATGTTTTGTGAGTTCTTATGATTTTATAAGACTCGAAAATGATTGCTTAGCCAAACATAAGACCTTTTAAGTAAAACGGAAGCAAAAATTTCCAAATTTTATGTTGGTCAAAGTTTGACCAAAAACATCGACGGTTGACCAAAAAGTCAACTGTTGACCACGGGAGTCAAATCTTGGCAAGAAAGTCAACGGTTGACAAGAAAGTCAATGGTGGACGAGAAAGCCAAAGGTTGACCCGAAAAGTCAAAGATATGATTATACGGTAAAATAATTAACAGTATAGAAATTATACTGTGTAAAACCATTTTTATGGATAAGATAGTATATTTATGACTCAAAACCACCATAGAAAAATCAAGCACATTAATTAGAATATCATGGGCCAAGCGGCTTCAAGTTATGAGAAAATATTTATACAGTTCATTTTTACACAGATAAAATTTGGACTGTAGTTCAATATAACAATACTATATAAGTGAATCCAGTATTGAAAATATCTGTGTTAGCTCAAAAATGGACTGCCTATTGAAGAAAGTAGCCAAACAAGGTATAAGGTGGATGACATCAACTTATCTTGAATTATGACATCATAATTATTTAAGCAAAGCTTGGAAAGAAAGTTAGAGGATTTTAGACCCTTCATGGCCGGCCACCTTGCATGGGTTTGGTGTAATTTTTAGTTTTCATGGGGTTTTTGTGCAATTTTTACAAAGTTCACCACCTCTATAAATAGGTGAAGGGTGTTATTCATGTTATTGGGAAAATTTGGCCAAACTCTTGCCATTTTTTTTCAGAAAAATCCGAAGCTTGGGAGAGAAGAGAGAGGAAGGAAAAACAAAATTTTCAAGGGGGTTTTGCTTAGGGAGTGTTCGGATTTTTAGTGGAAAGCCAAGGAAAAAGTTTGGAAATTTTTGAGACCCATATTGGCCTAGTGGCCGGTTGTGGGGAGGAAGGAAGAAAGGAAGAGGAAGCCAAGCTTTTGGCCGGATTTTTGGAAGGTTGAGGTGGCCGGAGATTGGATCAAGGGTGGCAGCAAGTTTGGGAATCAATTCACCAAAGTGGCCGGCTGTTGGTGAAGGAAAAAGGGGAAGGAAAAGCAAGCCAAACTCTTGACCAAAGTGAGGTATAATTCCTAAATACCTAAGCTTTCATTTAAATTTCATTTGGGGAAATTTAAATGTATTTAAGCATGGTTTGTATTGAGCATAAGCTCACTTTAATTTGCTGCCTTAGCTAAGAATTTAGGGTATGTGTTTGATTAAGTTAGGGTTTATGATTTGTGGTTTCAATTATGAATGAATAAGAAAGCATAATGAAGCATAAATGACTCATGCATATGTATGAAAAGCTATGCTATGCTATGATTACGATATGCTATGTATGTTATGTTATGACGTGTTATGTATGTATGATATGTCTGTGTAGTGTCGCGGTTTATAGTAGTTGTACTTGCTGAGCGAAAGCTCACTGTCTTACGTCTATGCTGTAGGTAAGCAACCTGACAGCAACTATTGACACAAGATGGAGGAGCGTGGCAAGGCGAGCTGTGAAATGTGAGAATATATGCCGCTACGCGTTTCGATATTTACGTATTTATTTTATGTGTTTTAAATTTTACGTCTGAACGAATTTATTTAGTAGACGTTATTTTCTACGTACGTATTCGTGTGTAAATCGCATCGTAATAAAAAAAAAAAATTTCCGCTGTTATGCTAAGTAAGTATGTACGTATGTATGGTAACGGCCTGTGCTAGGCGGGTCGTTACAATTGACTTATCATAACATAATACAAACACATTTTACATAACATATTTCCAAAACTCGTGGCGGTGTCCAACCCAAATTTCACAGTTTGCAGTGCCATTTCTCCATAGTCTTGCATCAAGTATTGCCGGTAGGTTGCTTACCTACAGCATGAACGTAAGTTATGAGCTTATGCTCAGTAAGTACAACTTTCTATTCCTTAAAACATTTTGGTAAAAGAATGTATGAATTGATAATACATGAACCAATTATGCTTTCTTATTAATCAATTATGCTTCCATTATGAACTTATTTATGAACTTATTATCTTGCTTAACGTATGGGCCCCTTGTGTACGTACCAAATGCGTGCAATCCACAGAAAATTAGGGTTTGCAAGGTCCCTAACAATTATGGGAATCATATACATAACCCTTCACGCATCAACAGAAAGTCTGAAAATTTTTCTTAAACATACATAATCCTCCACGCATCAACGGGAGGTTGGTACGACACTTTACTTGTCTTGGTTTAGTTTTAGTCTTGTCATGTGATTTATTATTAGTGAGCATGCTTACATGATGCCACAATAATAAAATATAAATCATATGCATCACATACATTAACACATGATGCTTTGAAAAACATGCAAAGCAATAAAAACATTTAAATCAATGCATGAGTTTTTAAAAAACATGCAAAGCAACAAAAATATTTTGCCTATGCTGTAGGCGGAGTTGTACTTATAAGTCGTCCTACACTCTTGGTCTATCGTTCCATCAAGGCATGACAACATGTCATATTCCTGTTTCAAACAGGGCGTAAGATAAGAGTCGTCTTACTTACTACAAACGATAACATACTAGATTGGTTTCTAATCCAATTACCTTTGGTAATCATAGATACAAATCCTATTATACTAAACCGGTATCCTATTTGATTACCATTGGTACCTTAACATAGTAAACTGGTATCCTATCCGGTTACCATTGGTAATCATGGATACAGGCACTAACATAACAAATCGGTATCTCATCCGATTACCATAGGTCATACACTTGTTACCATATTCTTATGTAACTTAATGTATTTTCTTTTCTTAAAAAAACATCTTGTTTACTTGAAAATGTAAATTAAGTATTTCTTACCATAATACTTAAAATTGCCTTTTTGAAATCTTAGTCTCTTTTTAAAGATATCATAAAACCTTAAAATTGCTTTTAAAGCATCCTTTTAATTAACTGAAATGAATATGTGCAGGAAATTTTCTGTACCATGCACAGTTTTGAAAATCCTGTGCAGGAATTTCCTGTACCCTGCATAGTTTTGGAAATCCCATTTTATCTTTAAATTGGTTTAGAATTTGGGAAAAATTTCTTTACATAAGTTGTATATGTAACGACCCGCCTAGCACAGGCCGTTACCATACATACATACATATCGTACTTAAATACTTAGCTTAAACAGCGGAATTTTTTTTTAAACAGTGTATATGCATATCTTATGAACGTAAACATTTAGACATTAAATAAAGTTGTTTGGATAGAATATAAAACCCATAAAATAATTACATAATATATCAATATGCGTAGCGATTTATTCCCACATTTCACAGTCCGCCAGTCCATGCCCTCCATCTTGTATCACGGGTTGCTGTCAGGCTGCTTACCTACAGCATAGACGTAAGACAGTGAGCTTTCGCTCAGCAAGTACAACATTTATACCGCGATTTAACAAAACATATTCTACAAATCCTAACTAGCATACCCTAGCATAATATAACTTATCTTAACATATGCATGAGCCATTTATGCTTTATTATGCTTTCTTATTCATTCATAACTTACTTTCTTAACTTATCTTAACTTATCTTATGGGCCCCATAACGTAAGTGTTCGTACCGGGCGCGCAACTATGAATTGGTTGGGGCGGCCAGTCCTTTTCCAACTCAATCCATAGTCCAACCCGACCTAACGTGGGTCGGTACGACACAGGCAAGCTTCCTTGCCATTTTAACTTTCATTGTCTCATACTTATTCTTTTTCTTATAATTTGGTGAACATGCATCGTGATGTCTTACACCATTAATTATCAACCTTATCTCATAATCTTAATATAACTTTTATATAACATGCATCTATAGCATTTCATAATTTCATGACATTTTCTAAACCCTAACCTACAATCATAACATATAGCTTTTTATAACACATAACATACCATAGCATTATTCATGGCATTTTCTAACATATAACATATGACTTTGCATAGCATTTAACATGTAACATTTTTTTATAACACATAGCATTTACACACATACTTAGGCAAGTATACACAACAAAGCCTATGCTGTAGGCGGAGTTGTACTTACCTTGTTCTTGTATGCTATGTCCAAAGTCGAGCTGACCCCCGTAAGGATACTGTCGTATATTATATTCTGTGATCAAACAAAAGTAAGGGTTAGAAATGTTGGTAGTATAACCAACACTCTTATATAACCTTAGTTATATGCCCTTACTTAATCTTACGTAATCCTACTTGGTTACATTGAATAACCCTAGGGTTTAAATCTATCCTAATCGAATTATTATTTTTATTTTATTCTAGCTTTAAATTTCCAAATTCCATTTTTGTTTTCTTTTTAGAAAACCTTATGTTTTTGGTACAAAACCCTTTATTTCACTTGAAAATTAGAAATCATAAAGTAAAATTCATAAAAATTATTGACTATTGGAAACTGTCTTTGGAACAGTTTCATAATACCAATTTACCAGTGTAAGTACAAAATTACTCCTTTTCTGCAATATTTTATAGAATCCTGTACAGGAATCTCCCATTTCCTGTACAGTTTTTTTGAAAACCAATTTCATTTAAAAATATAAGCCGATTTTGGAAATATTATCTTTACAAAAGTTTTAGCTATTGAAAAACCCTACAACTTTCATGTTTTGAGAAAAACTCAGTTCGGACGTTTACCTAGTCATATGCCCTGTTGCACCAATCCTGGCCGTGCATGGTCCTGGGCACGGTCAGGCTCGGGTTTTGATGAAAACCGAGGCCGTTGGAGCCTCATTTTTCAAATCTGTCCATGTAGTCCCCTAGGAAAAACTCTAATCTACAACTTTCGTGTTTTGAGTTTTTCCAAATTCGGCCTCTAAAGGCCTCAAAATCTACTTTTCCCGAGACTAGCCAATTTCTACCCGAAATGGCAGTTTTCGTTTTCGATTTTATTTTACGTCCCATTTCGTTCACCCTACCTCAACCGACCACAGCGGGAGCCTAAGTCAGTCATGCAGCGTACTTCTAACGTCCAATTTCAACATGCACATCAAATTTTAGCATCAAACATCAACATATAAAACCCTAACCATACTACAAACACTTAGCATGCAAGATTGCAACCACCAAACCAAACCCTAATCCATCAAGCACAAACCCTAAATTTCTAAACTAGGGCAGCAATAAACAGTGAGCTTATGCTTATACAAACCTTGTTTGAAATACATTTAAATTTCCCAAATGAAATTTAAATGAAAAGCTTAGAGTTCAAGGGTTTATACCTCACTTTGGTTAGAGATTTTGGCTTGCTTTTCTTCTCCTTTTTCCTCCTTCCACAGCCGGCCTTCCAAGGTTAGTTGGCTCCCAAAATTTCCAGCTTTCCTTGCCCAAATTTCAGGTCACCACAGCTGCTCAAATCCGGCACCCCTTGGCTCCAAAAACCTGGCCTCCCAAGCTTGGTTCTTCCTTGCTTTTTCCTTCTTATAACCGGCCCTTTGGTCTCCAAAGGTCTCCAAAATTTGTGGACACTTGGTTGATGTTCCAAACCAAAATCTAAACACTCACAAACCCTAATCTCACTTAGTTCCAAGAATTTTTTTCCTTTCTTCCCCCCTGGTTCCACAACCGGCCCTTAGCTAGGGAAATTGGTACAAAATTTTTTTTCCACACTTTTGCTTACTCTCCAACAAGAAACCGACCCTACACTCTCTCTTTTCCCTTGATCTTGGCTTGGTTTTCTTCCTCTCTCTTCTCTCCCCAAATCCGGTTTCTCTCTAAAAAAAATGGCAAGAGTTTGGCCAATTTTTCTAATTTTTTTGAATAATGGCAACCCCTATTTATAGAGGTTGGAAACTTCTTGTATTTGCAACTTTAGTCCTTGAAAAACAACAAATTTCCACCTTGGGGGGGGGGGGGGGGGAATGTGGCCGGCCAAAGGTGGCTGATTTTAGCCAAATACTTTCCAAATTTTTTCATTAATTAACAAAATGATGTAATAATCAAAAAGTAAATGAGGTAAGCCACTTTAAAGCTTTGTTTGGTTTATTTCCTATTATACAGTCAATTCTTAAATTAACACAGGTATTTCCAATACTGGATTTACTTATACACAGTATTGGTAATTTGAACTGCAGTCCAAATTTCATCTGTGTAAAAATGAACTGTATAAAAACTTTCTTGTAACTTGAAACCACTTGGCCCAAGATATCCAAATTAATGTGCCTGATTTTCTATGGTGGTTTTAATTCTAAACATATCATTTTATTCATAAAAAACGGCTCTATGCAGTACAATTCTATACTACGAATTATTTAATCGTACAGCCTTTTTCTTTAACTTTTTGGGTCAATCTTTGGCTTTCTCATCCGCCATTGACTTCCTTGTCAACCGCTGACTTTCCCGCCAAACTTTGACTCCCGTGGTCAACAGTTGACTTTTTGGTCAACCGTCGACGTTTTTCGGTCAAACTTTGAACAACATAAAAATTTTGGCGATTTCGCTCTTTTTTGCCTAAAAGGTCATTTTCTTAACTAAGCAATCATTTTTGAGTCTTATAAATCATATAAACTCACAAAACGTAATAAAAACCCTTAACCGGGCTTTTTTCATTAATATCTTCATAATTCGTACAAATTTCTTAAATCATAAGAAATCGTAATGTTACAGAAAAACTAGGTATTACAGTATATCTCATCGAAACTTACAACTTTTGTCTTTTGATCAAAACTTAATTCTGTTTTTAACTTACTCATTTCTCCTTTTGAAAAATTCTGGCCGTGTACACTGTCTGTGCAGGCCGGTCTCGGATTTTGATAAAAATAAAGGCCTTTGGAGCCTTATTTTCAAAAACCATTAACATTTTCCCCTAGAATTTTCAATTCTCTACAACTTTGCAATTAAGACTTTTCCCAAATTCGGTCTCTAAGGGGCTCAAAATTCAGTTTTCAGAAAACTATCCAGTTAAATCCGAAAATTGACAGTTTTCAAATTTGTTGGTTTTTGCTTAAAAATTCGTGCACACTACCTCAAACGGTCTCAGCCGTGAGCCTACATCAACATGCAATGTGTTGGATTCGTCCTTAACATTCCATAACTCACTTATTCATCTTCATGAAAAACACAACATTTGATAACTTTCAAGCTTACCAAATTGTGTTTTTAGGTTAATTCTTTAACCAACACACATGTGGTATACCAATATCCATCATTCACCAAATAACCATATTCAAGCATGTGAAGGCATATTCACAAACACTTGGTAAGCAATCATAGCCATGAACTCATTCTAGAGTATAAAAATCAAACCTATGCTTAGATCTATCACCCAAATCACTCTAAGCATAGATCTAGCATAACCAATCATCAAAAATCATAACATAAAAAGCATGAGCTTATGCTCTTACAATTCATTGCTTGAAATACACATAAATCTCATAAACAAAACTTAATGAAATTCTTAGTTAGAGGGTTGAGATTTTACCTCTAAAGCTTTTGCAAGAGTGGATCTAGATCCTTTCATGAGCAAAATTTCTTGCTCCACTCTCCACCATAGGAACTGGCCATCCCCCACCCCCCCCCCCCCCCCCCCCACTTTTTTTTTTTCGGTTCCTAAGGGCTAGAGGAGAAGTTGGAAAAGAACCAAAAGTTTTGAGGCTCAACTAAATGGTTCACCAACAACCCACATCACCTATTTGTAGGTGAAAAATACATAATTTCTAACAATTATTTTTATTCTTAAAATTTTCCTTAAATTGCATATTGGTCCTTAAAAGACAAAATATTTGCCTTCTAGTCCCCTTAAGTGGCCGGCCATGCATGTGTGGGAGCCAAGAAAAATATTTTCAAACTTATCTTTAACTTGTTTCCTTGTTCCCCAAGGCCACCTAATGTAACCGGTCATTTGGCCTAGTTGGAGGCTTTGGTTAGGAAATAAAATCCATAAATTCCATAATTCAAAAATTCATATTTATCCATAATTACTTGGCCTCCAAGTAATGCCATGTTTGACACTCCCCTTAATACGCAGTCTAATTTCTTGATAATCCGGATAGTACCAATACTGTTTTAACTATCAATACTAAAGGAATACTGGACTACAGTCCAGAATTTATCTGTACTTAACTGGACCGCGTATTGAATTTTCTTAGGACTTGAAACTACTTAGTCCTCCTTGCTCCAAATATTATTCCTGATTTTTCTGGCGTGATCGCAATCCTTATTCTTACTTCTTCAGCCGTAATGACAGTCGGCCACAGTATAATTTTAATACTGCTTATTATACTGCAGTACTATCTTAAACATGTCATAAATTATCCTAGTCATTTATTGGCCCGAACCAAAATCATATTTCATGGTTCGGCCTTTTTCATCATAAAACCTTATCCTTGACCTTAAACTGTCATTGAGTCTCATAATACTTATAAGAACTCAAACATACTCTAATAATAAAATTATGAATTTTACATTGATATTCATAATTTTCATGAAACATCACATAAACACATAATACGGACTTAAATTCCTTTACATATAAGGAAATCATGAGTCCGTAAAAATTTCGGTTATTACATTCCTGCTACCAAATTTTGGTTGCCGAAAACATTTTTTCACTACCAAATATTTTGTTGGTCGCCATATGTTATTTGCAGGAACCAAATTTTTTTTTTCCGCATGCATTTTATTGGGACCAAATGAATTTGGTCACAAAAGGAGATTTCCTGCTACCAAAGTTTGGTTGCCAAATGTTTTTTGTGGGAACCAATTTTTTATTTTTTTTTCGCTCTCTACAATTGGCGACCAATAAATTATTTGGTCTTAGAATGTCTCTTATGGCAACCAAAATTTGATAGCTGAAGAATGTAACTTTCTGCTACAAAAATTTGGTCTCGGAAGCGTCTCTTTGGCTACCAAATTTTTTTTAGTTGTGGAATGTCTAGTCGCTGAAAGTTCAAATTCTTGTAGTGAAGTCTTTTACAGAGACTAGTTCTAAAATTAAGATTCTTAACTTGTAATCTTATTAGTCATAATACATTTGACATATAGATATGACATGACATAAAATAAAATAAATAACCTGTAGCATGTTCATAAAATCTGACATTATTATAGAACATGACAATGTCGTAAACTATGACATAATAGTAAAGTATGACATAGTTGAAATCATGATATTATTGTGAACATGGCATCATCGTAAAACATAGCATAATCAAAAAGTGTGTCGTAGTCGTAAAGCATGGCATATACATAATATTGATATATATGTAAAAACATGACATATAAGTAAACATGGTATATCATGTAAATCATGACATACATGTAATACATGTAAACATGTCATAGTTCAAATTAATATTTGTTATTATTTATACTGTAGATGAGGTTTGTACTTACCTTGCTTACACTATTTTCCGCTTTTGAGATTGCAGATAAAAGCTACTACCTGGGAACATATCCATTATGAGTATTAATAGACACCCCATAAGGATAACATTTTATTTATATTCGTTAATTAAAGGAATTCTAAGTTTATATTTGTTAAATAACTAGAACTAAATTTCTTATGTAGGCTTTCATTTAAAAATTTAATTAACGCTTGTTAATTAAAATTTTCTCTTGATTGCCTTCGTGATCCCACTTAATGGTAATTTGATTTCAAGTTGTGGTATATTTTTAAATCATACAATAGTCTTAAAATCACCTTTGGGCTTACTATGTAGAATTAGGCCCAAAACGTTCAACTCCGTTTTTTTATGGTCTTTTTCAAGAACTTATTAAAGGCCCAATAGGTCCAAAACATGATTTTTTTTTTAACTTGCGAAATATTTTCAAACACTCTTTTGATTTTAGTGAAAACTTAAACTATTTCAGTTATCGATTTTGAAAACGGTTAGTTTACTATTATTTAACACGCAAATGTTAGAAACCTTTGCCGTTACTGACCAAATAATATCGAGTTTGAAAACAGCATTTGAACATTTCTTTTAATCATCGGGATATTGGTTCCCATATTTTTTTTAAGTTTTGAAACCATTAAAAACTTCTTGGTTGTTTACATACTATGACAGTTCTATTTGAAAATATCTAACTTAAAATCTATTTAGAATTTGACAAAACTTTCCCCACGAAAACGTTCGTTTTTGAAAGATCTAAAACTTTTATGTTGTTTTTTAGGCTGGTTGGGCCAGTAAGGGGTCCGTTTACTACAAAATCCGTGGCCCAGTGAGTGAAAAACTGTTTCAGCAGTTTCGGAAAAACGCCAGAAACATCATTTTGGAGTCAAAATCGTACAACGATGTCTTCTAACAAAATATTCTTAACATCCATATCTAACTTTTTTTTTTCTTCTTTTTTTTCTTTTTGACGATCACAAAGTCCGGAGCTACCTCTAAAGGGTTCAAAATGCAGCTTGAAGTCAAGACAGAAAAGCTGTCCAGTTTGTTTGTTTGTTTTTTTTTTTTTTTTTTTTTTTCTCTAAAACAAACTGCTTGTGCTGTTTCGTGTATAAAACAGTTTTTCTCCCACTGTTTTGTACAGATTTCTAACACAATTTTAGAGCTTGAAAACTTGTCTAATACACCACAGTATCTAGTGATTCAGTTAACCTTATTTCCTTGGCGATATAATATACTAAAAATCCTTATAAACTTAACTTTTCATGAACAAAATCATGACTTTAGATCATTGATTTTGTTTACGTCCTATACGTGTTAGAAAACTTATTTCATTCCACTTCTAGACTATTAATATCTTCAGTAGTCTAATCACATACATACATAATCAATAACATTAAACTTAAATTATTTACAATAGCCATAACCAAGAACAAATCACATAATAGCAACCCATAAATCCATCAACCATGAGTTAAGAGTTTTTACCTTAGTGTCGAGACTTGATTAACCTCTAAATTCACTAACAAAAAGCTACAACACAAAAACAATATTTTCTCTTAACACTTGGTTAAAAACCCGTGGGTAAGAGGAGGAAAATCACAAAGAAAAGTTGAGATTTCTACCTCAAAGGAATGTTCTAGTCTTGTCCAAGCTTAAGCCGTCTAGGAAGTTAACTTTTGTGAAGGATTTGAAAGGATTTTCTCACTTAGGTAGGTGTTTGGATGGTGAGAAAATGAGAGAAAATGAGGAAAAGCTGGAGAGAGATTTTTCTTGTGGTTAAAAAGACTAAAGGTTGAATTTTGTGGTAAATGAGGTCTATTTATAGACCAAAGCTAGTAGCGTTTGATTAGTTTATTAATCAAGGTCTTCATATTTCTAGAAGACTTAATCAATCTTAACATGAACATAATTCAAATCATAGTCAAAGATGGCGTCAAAGTCAAGATACATAAATTAGATTGTCACTGTTCATGATAGGTTGTCTTAAAAAAACTTCCTCAACAAGTTCTTATACTGAAAAAGTTGATCAGTATAATATTTGACTGCTATAAAACATGTTCTTCGAGTTTTGATACTGAAAAAAGTTAATGAGTATAAAATTTATCTGCTGTAAAGCTTAGCCTCCTATTCTTAATATTGTTAAAGGTATTCTGTTAAATTTTCATATGAAAAAAATATAAGCAGCATAATTCTTCATCAATTTAGAAACTTGGCCATCAAGTTTTAGTACCAAATTCTAGAAGATTGTATTCTCTTTATATGTTCTAAACTTAGATTGTAAATTCCCACTAGTTACTCTGTTCAAGTTGATGGTTTGCTGCGATTTGACATCATGTCATGATGCGACATATAACAATTAGTCACTTTTCCTTTTTCTTTTTGAATCAAAGTTATGTGACATAAAATTTATTTATCACATCATATAACATATTTTTATTCTTACCATATCTTATACCATTTAATCACTCTATTTAATCTTTAATAAAATATTGTGACTTTATATTATGTGACATATTATTTAATTCTCAAGTCATGAAATATTGAAATATATTCATTTCATGATCTTAGATTATATATATAACCTAAACTTTAATACATGAAGATTTTGATGAATTTTGTAAGCAATTCACTAAAATCTTTCATACAAAAACTCGGTTATTACAAGTTCAATAATAGGAATCCTACTATTAGGTTACATGAGTTTTCATACCATGTTTTTTAGGCCCCATTTAATGATGTTCTCCTTAAGTTCTCAAGTAAATATTATAATTTTTGTGTGTTGAAGGCAATTAGAGGCATCTAAATTAGTACTTAGGTTTACTGTTTGACACTTTGGACTTAAATTTTGATAGCGGAGAATTAAAATACTTCCTATTGGGTACTTGTTTTGGTTTAAGAATTTACTTTGCTTCACTTTACTCCTTACAGATTATAACATGTTGAAGGAGAGCTATCGGAGGGTGATCCACTTTTGTGTTTTTTTACTCGTTATGAAGTATTATATTTTTTTAACATGGGAAATTATTATCTGAACATATATTAGTAGTCTTTATAGTGCATTATTTGTTATTATTATTATTATTATTTCTGAAATTGCTTCACAGTGCATTCTCCTTAAAAAAAAAAAAAAAAAAAAAAAACGAATAAATGTTGCAAAAGGCTAAATACAAACTAACTCAGGGCGTTTCTTCTATATTCTGACATGAGGTTATAAAGATGACCAAGTACAGACGCATTAAAATCTTCTTGGAACGTACACACACAACAATCTAAAAAAAATAAATTAAGAAAAAAAATTGGTAGTCATTTAGCACTCTTTTAACACAACTGTTATCAACTCTGTGCATTGTACGTGAAATCCTTCTTTGTACTCCTTTGAAACTCTGGAAATTTGAAACAAATTGAAGGCTGTATATCTTATTTATTTATGAGTTGAAAATTAACTGGTTTTATGTGTTGTATCCAACAATAGGCTTGATTTTGAATTCATTGTTTGTTAGAGCAACTTAGAGCTTTTGCTTTTGACCTCTTCTGTTACTTTTTATTAGCTTGGCTAATAACTTTTAAGTAAAAATTGAAAAATCAAAACGGATAGTTGTATTCTTAAGATAAATTTTCATGCATTTAATGGTTGGAGGTTATTGTATGGCTAAGACATCTTAGCATAATAATGTAAAGCTCTGCTCACTTGTAACAAGTTTATACTTATTGATGCTTCATAGCTCCTAATGATGGTGTAATTCATCCGACGACGAAATCCCATTTCATGGTAATCGGGCTGCACGAGAAGATGAGGACCATTTTTAAGAGGTAAAAAAGTACCTGTGATCGTTCGTATTTGACCAGATCATAACTGACCAGGCTCAGACGCTTCCCCGGGAACCTTATTGAATGACTGCCGTCTCTGTTGCCTATTTTGGGAGGAGCAAGGTTGGGGCCTGTGTTATTGGCCCGGACGGCATTTCCCCGACAACTACTGAGCACACTTGCTCTGTGGGTCCCTCACTGCCTGCGTCATGCCACGCCGTACAGACTGACAACAGTACCCCGACACGATACTCCACATCCACCACCTAACACCTGACACCACCTGCTGCTGTGCCTGTCCTGTCGTCGGCTCTCGCCGCCTGGCCAGACTGACACTGTACTCATCACCTCTACCAACACTAGCATGCCTTTATGTCCCCCGTCATCAGACCATAGGGACGCGTGGCACCAGCCTATTAGACGTACTGTGTCTGTGCACCTGAAGCATGTCTACCCGCCGGGAGCACTCGGAGTTCAACCCGATCGGGTCACCCGAACACCCGAGCCCGCATGGAACGCCTATAAATAGAGGGTCAGCCCACCTATTCAGGTATGGATAATTTTTCCTTGCCAAAGCTCTGTCTCTCTGCTTGCTCATCAGTGCTATCACTGACTTAAGCATTGGAGTGCCCGTGGCAGACTCCCCACCGGTGTCCCATTACTTCGATCCATTTCCCTTTTTGCAGGCAACCAGACGTAGGGTGACTGTGCAAGGTCGACCATGTCAGGCAATTACATCGGGTGTTGAGCCAAATATTTTTGGCATCAACAGCTCCTGTTATCCTTTTCTTGTTTGCATGTATGCACGCTCGTCCTAATCTTTGTGATTTTGAATTGGTAATTATTTATATGGCTATCTTTGTTTGTACGAGCTTTCAACTATAACGACCCGCTTATATAGGCGATTATATTACTGCTTGAACTAAATCTTTACTTATAATTATTATAAATACTTAGGCTTGGGTACTAAAAATCTGATAATATATTTTTTTATAATTAATCATAAAACGTTTGTCAAAAACTTATCATAAATTAAGAAAATAATTTTTCATATGATCGTACATGTCATAAATTTATATATAATTCAAAATAGCTTTTGCGGAATGAATTGCGTAGTGGTATCCATAGCCCATTCGCTTGCTCATCATCATCATCCGCATATTATCCACCATGCACTCAAAGCTGTAGGTTACTTACCTACAGTATACAAATATAAAACTAATGCGCTTTCGCTCGGCAAGTACAAACATAGATCTCGCATTGCTTAGAAACATGAATGACATGTGTGGATGCATGATCTGGAATTAAGACGCGATCTAATTATATTTAATAATGGATTTCTTTTGTTCCAATATAAACTTATTATCTTTCTTATTTGTGGGACCCTATATGTACGTTTCGGGTGCGCACATTGCTCAGAAACTTAGGGTTTGTAAGGTCCCTAACAATTTTGGAAATAAATCTAGAACTTCAAACCAGAACATAACATAACATGATATGATCCTCCGCTATCTAAGGGAGGTTGGTATGATACTCTAATTTGTCTTGAATTAGTCTTAGCCTTAATTTAATAGAATTTGAGTATGTCTGATTTCATACTCTAACTTAAAGTCTTATTCAAAGACGAGGTCTAAGACTTACATTCCTTAACTCTGATCTTATTAGTCATGATGTAATGACATGGCATAATAATCCATGGTATAAATTAAAAATCATGGCATACTATGACATTGTGGCATATCTATAAGTGTGGCACAACATAACATAGCATGACATCCTTTAACATGGCATATACTCAAACATGCAAACATAGGCAAAGCATTTCTAACATGGCATGTGCCTAAGACATGATTTGAAAAAAAAGATATTTTCATAAAGTAGGCGAGGTTTGTACTTACCTTGCATAGCTTTTCCACACTTCAAACTACTCAGTAGTCTAAATCTTACAACCTGAAAAATGGATCCGAGATTATTATTAACTTAATACCCCTCAAATTAAAACTAATATAAATTCCTTTTTGAAAAAGAAGTCTCAAAACCGGAAACCATCGTGGTAGGCACTCCCTACTCGTGGTAGGGTGTCCTACCACAACGGTTTTCCAAAAAAACCGTCGTGGTAGGTTAAAAACGAAAAAAAAAATTTACGAATTCATTTCATTTTCCATGGGTGGCAAATCCCGTGTGTTATCCATTATTACACAGCCAAGAATAAAATGATAAATAATCTGTAATTACCTGGATCACAATGTATAACAATTAATATAACGAGAGTACAAAATTTATATATTGTTTTTAGCCAATATTGTATAAACCGCATGACAAATGTAGCCCACTCTTGCCTAACCAAACTCATGTCAGCATCAGTATAAAAATTCTTGGTTTGAAGGACGGCTAGTCCATCAATAGTCAAGGTTATTTCTCGCATGAAAGCTAACACAAAATAACCGCATTCTACATAACCTTCCTGTATTGGACATCGAACCCATCTTGCAGTTGCATCACTTTCTTATTTATTTTCCCACCAACAATTTCTAATCATTAAGTGCCCTAACAATTTGACAAATTTCAAAACAATTACAACAACAATTATTTTATGTCAAATAAGAGATATAAACATCAAAGAATACTTATATCGTAATTAGATCTTTAAAAATCATCACCTGGTTCGTTTCCTATAGGATTAAAATACAGAACCGAGTTATCCCACAGATCAATAACTGTCAAGATCCAATGTTGGCCGCTGTTATATTGTAATAGCCGCCCTTTTTGTTGATTCATGATTTCTGTAAGAACCCGAAATTATGATTAACCTATGATTTCCTTGGAGATAAGGAAAATCTAAGATTTGAATTATGTATGATGATATGAAGCTCATGTTCTGAGTTGAATATCATTATATGTTTGAGTTCTCGGTAAATTAGCTACGAGACTCAATAATAGTTTGCTTATGTAAGTATGAGACCCTTTTGGAGAAAAAGGACGAAATATGAATTTTGATTTTTATTCCGATCAAAGTTGACCAAGGTTGACTTTAGGTTGACCAAGTTTGACTAAGATGATACTGCAGTGTAATAATCGGTATGGAAATTATACTGTGGAAAAAACTGTCGTTACGGACGATTAAGCAAGAATAAGTTATGAGATGATCCTAGAAAAATTAAGCTCAATGTTGAGGACATGAAGGACTAAATAGTTTTAAGTCCTAAGGAAATCTTACACGCAGTCAAATTTTATGTGGAGGAATTATGGACTGTAGTCCAGTATAATAGTACTGTTTTAGTGAAAAACAGTATTAATATTATTTAAGTTAGTAAGGAAATGGACTATATCTCTATATTTAAGGATTTTTGGGAATTAAGTGGACCATTATGTATGAATTAGAAGCCAAGTGGCTCCACTTTAGCCGCCACCTCACAGGGACTAGAATGCAAATATTTTGTCCGTAGGGACTAAAGTGCAATTTTTGGAAAATGTGAGGTAAGCAAGTGATGTAAGCAAAGTGATGTAAGCAAGTGATGCAAGCAGGATGATGTCATCAAGATGATGTAATCAAGGTGAGGTAAGCATAGGTTACTTGGTGAACAAGTTAGCTTGTTGAACAAGCCACCTTTGGCTCACACAAAGGTATGGCCGGCCATCTCACCTAGGGGGACCCAAGAGCAAAGTGTGTTGTTCACTAAGGACTCTTATGCAAATTCAAGAAGAATTATGGAGCTAGAAATAATTATGGAAAGTAATATAAAGTTGATCATTAAAATTGGCTTGGCCACCAAGTAAGGCCCTCATGGCCGGCCACCTTGCATGGAATTATGGGCAAATATGCTATTTTTGGGGGATTGATTTGTAAAGTCAAAGAAAACAAAATTCACCATAAATAGGTGATGTGAGAGAAAGTTTGACCATTTAGCTCTACACTAAGTTTAGTTCACACTTTAGTTCACAAATTTCCCCTAAAAAAGCCGAACTCAAGAAGGAGAAAGGAGGAACAACTTGGTCGGATTTTTTGGAGAAGAAAAGCAAGGAAAAATTGTTGGATCCAAGCTTGAGAATCAACTTCCAAGTTCTAGAGGTAAATCCTCTCAATCTCCTAAGTTTTTATTCAAGTTTGGAGCAAGATCTTTATATGTATTTCAAGCATTTGGTTGTAAGAGCTTAAGCTCTTCTTCTCTCCTTTTCATGCAATGGGTTAGTTGCTTTGTATGTGCTTGATTATTGTTGTGATTAGGGTTTAGTGAGCTGATTTGTGTGGTTGTGTATGTTTATGATTTTATGCTCTAGAATTTCATGCTAAGGGTGTATGCTCACCATATGCTTGTTATATGTCCCAATATGTTTAAGATTGATGTATGGTTATGTATGATGAGATTTTACGTTAGAAACGCTGCATGTCTGCTTATAGGCTCCCGCTGTGACTGGTTGAGTTAGAATGCGCGAATTAGGACGTAAAATGAATTTAAGTAAGAAAACTGCCAGTTCGGGTAAAACTGGCCAGTTTTCTGGAAAGCCGGATTTGAGGCCCTTAGAGGCCGAATTTGATGAAACTTAAAACTAAAAAGTTGTAGAGAAGGGATTTTCCTAGTGGGAATCGTGGACAGTTTTCTAAAACAAGGCTCCAATGGCCTCTGTTTTTATGAAAAACCGAGCCTGGTCTGCCCAGACCCAATGTACACGGCCAACAGGCCTCAAATGGAAATATGACTAAGTTAATGACAGAACTGGGTTTTGTGCAAAGAATCAAAGTTGTAGTATTTTTCAAGATCTAAAACTTTCATGAAGAAAGTTTTCCCAGATTCGAAGCATATTTTTAAGTAAAACCTGATTTTCCGGAACTGTGCAGGTAATAGGAAATTCCTGCACATGATTTTCAGAAAAACAGCGCAAAAGCAAGAAACTCTTGCACATGCACGAATATTTTAATTAAGAAACTATTTTAAGAATGGTTTTCAAAATTGACAGTTTTTAACTGTCTTTACTTATAAGTTATGGTTGTATGAGAATACGGTTTGTATAAGAATTAATGCAAAAAGGATAACCTATAATAACCGGTTAGGATACCCAAGTTATTGGGTTAGGCCTTACCCTATGGTTACCGATAGTAACCTAGTAGGGTGTTACTCTAAAAGTGATAAGGCCTTAGTAAGATTAGTAACCTAACGAGTTACTGTTTATGTCTGGTTGGGCCATGAGTCCTAAGGTTACGACAAGTAACCGATCGAGTTCTCTTTAGTAGATTGTGGGGGACATATAACTAGGGTTACTCATAGATGTTGGTTAGGATACCAACATTTAATGTTTATGATTTATGGTAAGATAGAATGTAAATGACTCTTATCTTACACCCTGTTTGGAAACAGGAGTATGAACTGTTGTCGTGTCATGTTGGGGTGATATACCAAGAGCGTAGGATGACAGGTAAGTACAACTCCGCCTACAGCATGAACAACATGTTTTGTTGCATGACGTGTTTTTTTTAGAAATCATGAATTGATTTACATGATTTGTATGTTATGATGTTTTATGATACGATGCGGTATGTTATGTTACGATGTAGTATGTTATGGTATGATGTAGTATGTTATGATGAAGTATGCTATGATACGATGTTTTATGCTATGAATGATGTATGTTATGTTACATGTTTGATATCGTGACATCACGAAGCATGTTCACGGATATTGAATCACATGGTAAGAACAAGTTTTTAAGATATGAGATAAGACAAGTTAAGATTGTTGTGTCGTACTGACTTGCCACAAGAGCGGGTTTAAACGGTATGTTCCATGGTTTGAGTTGGATTGGACTGGCTGCCTCAACTACTCCATGTTAAATGGTTTGTTTCATGGTTTGAGTTGATACGGACTGGCTGCCTTCAATCACTCCATGGTTATGTACCACAGTACGAGCACGCATGATATGTAAGGAAAAAGAACTAAGTTAAAATAAGGAACTATAATTGATTCATAAGAAATCATAACCGGTTCATGCATCTTGCACTTACATATGCATTGCGGATTGAATATTGTACTTACTGGGCATAAGCTCATTACTTACGTTCATGCTGTAGGTAAGCAACCTAACGGCAATACTTGATGAAAGATTGTGGAGAGGGCGCTGTGGACTGTGAAATGTGGAATGGACACTGCCACGGGTTTTGGAAAATTATGTTTATGTTATGTATGTTTATGTTATGTTATGATGGTATGGATAAGGAAAAGTTTAAGTATGTATGGCAAGCGAGTTGTCTCGTGTTGTACCGATCCACATTAGGTCGGGTCTAGTCCACGGATTAAGTATGATAGCTTTCGATAAGGTGTGAAAGCTCGGTACTCGAGTGAGTACATATGAATAAGTTAAGTTTTATGTATGAGAATAAGTTTAAGTTATGTTTATGTTTAAGTTTAAGGTTTTATGTTCTATGTATGAAAAAAAAAATTTATTCTAGATTATGGGGTAAGTTTGAGATAAGTAAGCTAAGTAAGTCAAGTAAAGGCCCACATTCGCGTGGTCGGTCCTACGTGGATGGTTGGGGCGTTATAATTTCCTTGTTAAGGAATATGAAGATTTATATGAAATGTCTGATTTGATTTTATCAAACTATAACTGAGTTCTTATAGTTTCACAAGACTCAATAATGGTCTGCTTAGCTAAGTATAAGGCCTTTTGAGAAAGAAGGGCAAGATAGAAGTTTATGATTTTAGTTGGTCAAAGTTTGACAAGGTTGACTTTAGGTTGACCAAAGTTTGACCAGGACGGTACAACAGTATAATAAACATATGGAAATTATACTGTGAAAAACCGTCATCACGGATGAAAATGTAAGAATAAGTTATGAGACCACCTTAGAAAAATCAAGCACAGTATTTGGAGCAATAAGGGCTAAGTGGTTTCAAGTCCTAAGAAAAACTCACACGCAGTCCAGTTAAATGCAGATAATTCTGGACTGTAGTCCAGTACAATTATACTGTTGTTAGTTGAAAACAGTATTAGCACTATTTAAGTTATGAAAAAATGGACTGCATATTAAGGAAAGTGCCAAACATGGCCTTAGTGGGTGACACCTCATTCATGATAAATAAGAGATTTTTGAATTAAAAATTAAGAGGATAAATATGCATTTATTGCATGCAAAATGGCTCCTTGTTGGCCGGCCACCTTAAGGGGTACTTGGGCAAATATTTTGTTTCTAGACCCTAATATGCAATTTTAGAAATAAAAATAATTCCAAAAAGAAATTATTTTTCACCTATAAATAGGTGATTGGGGGGTGGGGGCTCATTTTGTTCACAAAAAATGAGAAAAACAAACCAAAACCATGCCAAAATCTCTCATCACTCTCTCCCTTTAAAATCCGAACCTTAGTGGAAAAAAAAAAAAAAAAAGAGAGAGAAAGTTAGGTGGTGGCCAGATTTGGAAGTAAGGGGTGGCTGAAATTCTTGGAGGAATTCCAAGCTAGGGGAGGCCGGTTGTAGCAATAAGCAGGGAAAAAAAAAAAGTTGAATCCAAACCTAGTCCCAACCTTTGGGTGGATTAAGGTAATTTCCTTTGATTCCCTAAGCTTTTCAAATTGAGCTTTGATTGGAGATTTATGTGTATTTCCAAAGTTGGATTGTAAGAGCATAAGCTCATTCTATTTCTTATGCCCTAATTTAGATTTTTAGATTTGTGCTTGATTAGGTGTTAGGTGGTTTCAATTTATGCTATTATGCATGATTATGTGGTGATGGATGCATGATTTTAGGGTCTTGCATGAATATTCTATGATGTTAGTTATCTGTCCCCAATATGCCTAAGAAGTTGTAGGCTATGCATGTTGTTGAATGAGTTAAGTTGTTAGCTAGTTTGATGTATGATTGTGCAAACCTAATCTACAAACCCTAGCTTGGTGCAAGAATACCCAAGGGTTTGCATGTGAATGCATGAGTTTATGATGATGAGATTTTACGTTAGAAAGTGTTGCATGATTGTTGTAGGCTCACGGTTGTGGACCGTTTGAGGTAGTGTGCGCGTAAATTTCACGTAAAATAGACTACATACAAAACTACCAGTTTTCGGGTAAAACTGGACAGTTTTATGGAAAGACGGTTTTGAGGCCTTTAGAGGCCGAATTTGGAAAAAATTAAAACATGAAAGTTGTAAAAAAGGGAAATTACTAGGGGGGTGACATAGATAGTTTTCAAAAATAAGGCTTCAAAGGCCTATGTTTTTATCAAAACCCGAGCCTGGATTGTCCAGACCCCTGTGCATGACCAGGTAGGTTCAACAAGGAAAATGAGTAGGTTAAAGACCGAACTGGGCTTTGAGTAAAACATGAAAGTTGTAGGGTTTTTCAAGATCTAAAACTTTTGTGGAGAAAACTTTTCCGGATTCAACACAAATTTTTAAATAAAATTGGATTCCAAAAACTGTACAGGAAACATGAAATTCCTGCACATGATTTTCTAAAACAACGCAGGAAAAAGGACATTCCTGCACATACACTGATAAATTGGCTGTAGGAAACTGTTCCAAAGGCAGTTTTCAACACTTAACAAATTTTACAAGCCCTACTCAAAGAAGTTACAATTTTTGGTGAAAAAGATAAAGTTGAACAAGGATTTTTAAAGATAAATGGACAAGTAATACTAAGTTTTTCCAAGATAAAGAAAAATAAGAGTAAGGGACCACAATTTGTCTTAATAACTTGGTAACAGAATGATGACTGACGGTAATCAGGAAGGATACCCAAGTTATTGGATTGGGCCCAGAACCCAAGGTTACCTATAGTAACCTAATGGGATATGGATTGAAAGTAATAGGGCTTAGGCCCAAGGTTAGGAATAGTAACCTAACACTATTCATGTTTGCATGGGCTTAGTACCCAGGGTTACTCTAAGTAACCTAACAAGTTATGACCTAAGTATGACAGGCCATAAACCCTAAGGTTACTTGTAGTAACCAAGTAAGTTATCAAGAGATGTGTAGGGGACATATAACTAAGGTTATGTATGGATGTTGGTTAGGTTACCAATATTTTATGATTATGGTTATAGAACCCTTACCCTATGTCCTTTGTAATAACAGAAGGTAGCCTGTTGTTGCAACCTGACTTGGAGCAACACAGCATAGGACATAACATATAAGGTAAGTACAACTCTGCCTACAACATAGACAGAAAATGTCTTTACTGCTTGTATGTTTTCAAGCTTATGCATACATGTTAATGTGCATATGATTTATACTTTATTATTGTGGCATCATGAAGCATGCTCACTAATGATAAATTACTTGGTAAGAATGAAAACCCAGTTTCAAGTAAGAAACTGTTTTTAAAAGACTGTTTTCAAGAAGAAAACTATTTTCAAGAAATTGTTTTCAAGAAGAAAACTATGTTTTTAAGTAAATGTTTTCAAGAACAAGTTAAAGAAAAGTTTTCAAGTATGATGGCAAGCAAGTTGCCTTGTGTCGTATCGACCTGCCACGAGGGCGGGTTTGGTCCATGGTTTTGAGTTGGATTGGACTGGCCGCCCTAACCACTCTTGGCTGCGCGCCACAGTACGTACACTCATGTTATGTAAGGGGGCCCAAAAAGATGTTAACATAATGAAGCATAACTGATGTGATAAGAAAGCATAATGGTTCATGCATTATTTATCAAAATTGTTTTGTGGATGATAAGTTGTACTTGCTGAGCGAAAGCTCATGACTTACGTTTATGCTGTAGGTAAGCAGCCTGTCAGTAATGTATGATACAAGATTGTGGGGATGGTACTGCGGACTGTGAAATTCGGGTTGGACACTGCCACGCGTTTTGAAAAGTTATTGTATGATATGATGTTGGTTTGAGGATATCAATATCTATTAATTAGTATGAGTTGCCAAGATAAGTTGCAAAGGTTGAACTATGGTATATATTTGTACGTATATACTTAAGTATAAGGTTTTGAATTTAAGTATTAAAAAAAAAAATTTCAGCACTTTTACAAGGATAAGTAAGATAAGTATTCAAGTCAAGAAGCATGGTAACAACCCTGCATATGTGGGGTGTTACATATATGGCATGAGAAACATCTTTCCCTTTGGTGCTTTTCTTAAGATCCGTAGAATATTTTCGGCCCTTTCTCGAACGTAGGCGGTGCGATCTACATTCTGTTGAACTAGTGAGACAAGGACTGGAGAAATAAACTCGAACCGTTGATCCATACCTGCTCTTGCACAACAATCCGCTAAGTATCTGCAAAATAATTAGTCACACTTGTTACACAAAAACAACATATAAAAGATTAAGAAGATAAATAATTAAATTTTTTAAGGATAAATGTATTAACTGATGTAACCATTATGTTGTTTGCACTAATTTTTTAAATGTTATGAAATGATATACATCTTTAAACCCAATATATATGGGCATGTCATCGCCAATGACGAACTGTTATAGTGGGCACGCTATTTGCATACCGTCACGCATGGAACTTTGTGCGTAATATGCCAAAGGTCTCAATTCGAAGGGAATTTGACTAAAGTCGAACGAAGGTAGTTCTTGTTGCGCCGGGTTGTTGTTGTACCTCCGGTTGTGACTATATTTTCTTCATCCCTGCTCTCTTTTTGGTACGTTTGCTTCCCTCAGCTTCTTGGTCAGGAGCATGACTGGGACCTTGACTTGCCTAGCTCAAACTTGTTTTTGAACGATGACTAATCTTTTCGGCCAAGCAACAAACCCACCGACAGCATCTTCAATACATGTGGCTTCGTTCATCGGATTAGGTAGGAGTGCACGTCTTAGTTTTGGGACTGTAATTGTAATGACTAGTTTTTTTTAGCATTACGATTTTTTTTTTAGGGAATTTGTTGTACCATGAAGGTATTTATGAAAGAGCCCGGTTTAAGGGTTGTTTTATTAAATTTGTGAGTTCTTATGATATTATAAGACTAAAAATGATTGCTTAGCCAAGCATGTGACCTTTTAAGTAAAAAGGGGTAGAAAATGTTATGATTTTATGTTGGTCAAAGTTCGACCAAGAAAGTCAATTGTTGACCAAGAAAGTCAACTATTGACCAAAGAAGTCAACCTTGACAAGAAAGTCAATGGTTGACAGAAAGTCAATGGTTGGCCAGAAAAGTCAATGATATGACGGTATTGTAATATAATTAGCAGTATAGAAATTATACTGTGAAAAATCATTTTTACGGAAGAATAGTATGATTAAGATCCAAAACCACCATTGAAAAATCAAGCACATTAATTAGGGTATCAAGGGCCTAATGGCCTCAAGATATAAGAAATTTTTTGATACAGTTCATTTTTACACAGATGAATTTTGGACTGTACTTCAGTATAACAGTACTGTGCATGAGTGAGCTAGTATTAAAGATATCTGTGTTAGCTAAAATGGACTGTTATATTAAGGAAAAAAAGCAACAGCCTTAATGAGCTTACATCATCATAATTTTTAATTATGACCACATTAGTATAATTAAGTAAAAAATTGGAAAGTATTATGGAGTGTTCTAGATGATGATGGCCGGCAACCTAAGACCCCTCATGGGCAAATAATGAAATTTTTTTTGAGGACTTTTTTGGCAATTGGAGAAGGTCTCCATCACCTATAAATAGAGGTGTGGGGTGTTGGACTTTTTTGTTCACCAAATTGGAGAAGAAAAGCAACTAGATTATGCCAAAATTTCCCCTCAAATTCACCCTCAAAAATCCGAACTCAAAGAGGAAGCAAAACCCAAGGGAAAGTGTTAGGGGTGTTCGGTTTTCTGTTGGACCAACAAGCAAGAAGTTGAAAAAATTTTTGGTACCCAATCTAGGTTAGAGGCCGGTTGTGGGGGGGAGAGAAAAGTGAGAGGAAAAAAGCTCCCAAAGTGACGGATTTGGTGGTGGAACAAAGCTAGGTGGCTGAAAATTTTTGGAACCCATCAACCAAGGGGAGGCCGGTTGTTGGGAGGAGCCAAGGAGAAAGGGAAAAGCTTGGATCAAGCAAGCCAACCTTGTGCTAGTAAACTAGGTATAAATCTCTTGGCCCTAAGTTTTTATTTGAGCTTCAATTTGAAATTTAAGTGTATTTCAAGTTGAATTTGTAAGAGCATAAGCTCAATTAATTTATGGCCCTAGATTAGATTTTTAGGTCTTTGTGCTTGACTGTTAGGGTTTATAGTTGTTTTGATGCTTGCATGAGTTTAGGGATTTTTATGCTTAATGATGATGTTAATGTATGACCCTAATTTTGTTGGATGATAAAAACTTGGCATTAGAAATACGCTGCATGTGTTGGACCTTAAGCTCTCGGCTGCTGCCAATTGAGGTAGGTGCACGATTAGGACGTAAAAATCAATTTAATCAAGGAAGACTGCCAGTTCGGGGAGGAAACTGGCCAGTTTTCGGGAAACCCAGTTTTAAATCCCTTATAGGCCGAATTTGGAAAAATGTAGAACATGAAAGTTGTAAAGAAGAGATTTTCCTAGGGGACAAAGCCAACCATTTTGCAAAATAAGGCTCCAACAAGCCTGCGTTTTTTACAAAAATCCGAGCCTGACCGTGCCCAGACTTCATGTACGGCCAGGTGGCTTTAACAGGGGAAAATGAGTAGGTTAGAGTCCGAATTAGGTTTTTTAGTAAAACACAAAAGTTGTAGGATTTTTCAAGATCTAAAACTTTTGTGAAGAAAACTTTTTCAATATTCGGTTTTGTATTTTTCAATTAAATTGGATTTCTAAAACTATGCAGGAAATAGGGAATTCCTGTACATGATTTCTGAAAAACAGTGAGGAAAAGGACATTTCTGCATAAACACAGATAAATTGACAATGTGAAATTGTTCCAAAGGCAGTTTCCAACAGTCAATAATTTTGACAAATCCTACTTTATAGTTACAAATTTTCAGAGTTGAACAAATGATTTTTGTACATAAAATATAAGGTTTTTCAAAAAAAGAAAGTAAAAATGGGTTTTTGAAACCAAAGTTGAAATAATCCGATTAGGGTAAGTTAAACCCTAGGGTTACTTGATGTAATCAAATAGGATAACATGAGATTAAGTAAGGGGCATATAACTAAAGTTATATATGGATGTTGGTTATATCACCAACATTTCTAACCCTTACTTTTATATTACAACAGAGGTAGAGTGTGGTAGTGTCCTGACGGGATCAAGCTCAGTGTCGGACAAAGCAAATAAGGTAAGTACAACTCCGCCTACAGCAAGGCTTTGTTGTGAATACTTACCCAAGTATGTTGAATGAATGCTATATGCTTATGATGTATGCTATATGCTATGGTGAATGCTATATGCTATGATGAATGCTATATGCTATGGTGAGTGCTATATGCTATGATGTATAATATATGCTATAGTAAATGCTATATGCTATAAAGTATGCTATGTGCTATGATGCATGCTATATGCTATGAAATATGCTAGAATCATGTTATGCTAGGACATAGTTATGTTAAGGCTATGGTAGACTAAGATACGATCATGATTAATTGTGTGAGGACATCACGAAGCATGTTGACCAATTAATAAGAATAAGAACAAGGTAATGAGACGATGAAAGTTATGATGGCAAGCAAGCTTGCTGTGTCGTACCGACCCGCGTTAGGTCGGGTTGGACTATGGTTTGAGTTGGAAATGGACCTGGCCGCCCCAACCACTCCATAGTTGCCGCGCCGGTCCGACCTTATGTTAAGGGGCCCATAAGTTAAGATAAGATAAGAAAGTATGTTATGAAGAAAATAAGAAAACATAATGAGGCATAAATGGCTCATGCATGATTATGTTATGCTATGATAGTTATGATAAGTTACGATATGTTATGATATGTTAGAGTTTGTTGTGTTGCGGATGTCTTAGTTGTACTTGCTGAGCGAAAGCTCACGTTTGACGTCTATGCTGTAGGTAAGCAACCTACGGGAAGTATGCGATGCAAGATGGTGGAGCGTGGCGGGGCGAACTGTGAAATGTGAGAATAAGTGCCGCTACGCGTTCGATATTTTATGTATTTTATTTTATGTGTTTTATATTACGCCCGAACACTTTTTTATTTAGTAAACGTTATTTCGTATGTACGTATCCGTGTGTGTGCGCACCGTATAAAAAAAAATTTCCGCGTGTTTCGCTAAGTAAGTAAGTATTAAGAGAGAGAAGTAAGTTTGTATGTAGGGTAAAGGCCTGTGCTAGGCAGGTCGTTACAGTAAATTTACATCACTTTGTACATTCTCCTCACCTAAAGGAATCCGATGTGGACTGTGTCAGTTGGAACACAGTTCCATGGCATGCCCTACCGATTGCAACAAGCACATCTCCTTCGTTAACTAAATTAGTAAGAAAGAACTGGCATTCCTTACTTGTGTTCGGCATGGGCTGCGGATTCAACGGCCCAGCTTCTTTTTCATTCAGGGTGCAACTAGCCTTGAAGCTATTATCTTGATCAACAGTCGGTGTGGTCGTCTCCTCGGCCATAGTCTCTCGGTTAATACCGTGCTTCACCAAAGTTCCTGTACGGTTCTTTCCAATGTGGCAAGCTGCCGTTTCATATTCTTGACTTCAGCATTTTCCCTTGAACTTTGCACAATGTTGAAGTATTGCGATTTCTTGACAAACTTAGATTGACCCGGATCCAACCCGAATGCTCAGCATTGCCTAATGCCTTGGTCAATATGTCATCTGTCCCCACAGATTCGAAACTTCCTCGTGTCTCTTGTTCACTGAAGTCATCCTATAACAATTAGAGAATATGTTATGAACTCGTAAACATAAAGGTGTGTACGGGATGAATATATTAGACCATGGATTCGAAAACTTACTATTGTATCGGCAATAATTTTAAATGCTGCATTCTTGAACTCTCCATCGGGTTTGACATGCATGTCCAGCCACCTAGTATGCCTCTCTGCCCATTTTTTCGTCTTCTCGAACTACAGTTTAATAATTACCGTTAGCAAACATAAAGGAATAAATTGGAAGTACAACATACCATTTACACATTTTGTCCAAGTAATTCACGTACATGAATTTGGTCACGTTTCCTATATCCATTTCGGCCCCCGATTGATCCGTATTTGCTCTTCTTTCTTATCTCACTTCCTTGTTCGGATAGTCTTTTGAATTATGGGTACGTCGATACGCAATGAATTTTTCCCAATCATCCTGGCTGATGGTGGGGTAATTGTGAACCATTTTTGACGGTCATTGCCACACAGTTTCTTCATCAATATGATCCCTGACAAAAGCTTGGTAAAGATCATATCTAAAATTTTTTGCTGACTCTGCACATGACTTTAAAGCTTGTTTTTAAATGAAGGTTCCACAGTGAAAGAAGTTACGACTTCCACCTACACTCTTTCTTCCTTGGGGCTAAATCGACACTTCTAAAGTCAGATATCCAAATGGGAATGTGCTCTTGAGCAAGCACTCCAATCTAAATCTGTAATTCATCTCCTTCTTTGTCTAATGGTTGCTCTTTCGTGTCGAACGAAACTTCAATTCGTTCTCCCTTCGACCTAACAATGTGGACTCTTCTCAGAAGAGTTGCTCTTCGTTTACCATCTTCGTCGGGATTGAATCTTGGTAAGTTGGTTCTTCGTGGTTTTCTAATTTGAGTTTGAGTTGACAATTCCTCCTCGTTATCTTGTGACATTTTAAATTAATCTAAAACAAGGAAGCACCGAAACACTTAAAAAAAAATCATCGTCATTAAATCATTACAAAATCATGGCACCGAAACACATAAAAAGCACACGAAGCATACATTAAATCTTTCTAAATCAAGAAGCTAAACAAAAACTTTACTTAACTATGTAAATGACACACAACCTAATCAAAGAGGCATTATATCGAACATGTAATATGCAAACATTTAAGTCACAAAATCAACACTTTTTCCCGAAAAATTCCCAACTCCGTGCCTTACCCAACCTATTTAATTCAATCTAAAACTAATTCAAACCACAATCAACAATCACCGAAATGTAGGGGACGGATTTTGGCCATTTGGGACGGAATATTCACAACAACAATCTACAAATCAACATTTTGGATGAAACATATTGGATTTTGGATGGAAAATTCACAATCAACAATTGTGTCGAACAAAATCAATATTTTGGACAAAAAATTCTCAAATCTGTGCCTTACCCAAGCAACTTACCGGCTTGTCGAGCGTGGGTACTGGCGGAAGGCGGAGTGCGGGTAGCGTGGGCGGCGTTGTTGGCAGTGAGAGAGAGAGGGAAAAAATGAAGGAAGGGCGGCAGGTGGAGGCGAGAGAGGAGAGAGGAGAGAGAGAAAGAGGGGAAAAATGGAAGAAGGGCGTGGGCGGCGTGCGGGCAGAAGGTGGAGGGGGACGGAAGGCGGAGTGCGGTGGCGTGGGCGGCGTTGGCGCGTGTGGTGGCGAGAGAGAGAGAGAGGGAAAAATGGAGGAAGGGCGGCGTGGGCGTGGGTGGCGAAAGAGAGAGGGAAAAATGGAGGGCGTGGGCGCGGAGGGAGGAAGCGGAGAGTGAGAAATTGAGCAGAGGGAGTTTTACGAGGAGAATGGGTGGATGAAGCGTGGAAGGAGTTTTTGTAGATTTTGAGTAGGGAGGGAGCGGAGAAAGAGAAATGGAGGGAGGAAATTGGGCGGCTTTGGTTATGGGGTGGTTTTTTGGTTTTTAATATGCGCTCTAAAAAGTTGAATTTTATTCAAAAATTTTCAAAATTCCCGTCTTTTGACATACCACGACGATTTCCCACAAAAACCATCGTGGTATGTTAAATTAATTTTATTTTTTATTTTTTATTTTTTATTTTTGGACCGTACCACAACGGCTTTTGGGAAAACTACTGTACATACCACGACGGTTTTTCCCAAAAAACCGTCGTGGTAGGGTTCAGATTTATTATTATTTTTTTTTGAAAAAAACACTCTACTCCGACGGTTTTTGGGAAAAATCGTCGTGATAGTGTCCAAAAACAAATTTTTTATTCAAAAAACACCCTACCACGACGGTTTTTGGGGTATGTACATACAGGGTCCAAAAATTTAAAAAAAAAATTCCAAAAACTTTTTAAAACTTTTTTTTTCTTTTTGTGTCAAACAACCCTACCATGACGGTTTTTTGGGATAACCATCGTGGTATGTACATATCACGACGGTTTTTCCAAAAAACAGTCATGGTAGGTTAAAAATTTCAAATTTTTTTTTTGATGACGTTATAAATATAATCCCACAGGCAACCAAACCTGTGTGTTATGCATGCAGTAGCCCAGCATTCACTCATGCTCGTAGTTTCATTCACACAGATTTGCATGTATAAATAATTTTCATATATTTTAAATATAATGTGCGTAATTACAAAAATGTATAGAAGTTTTTACAATGAAAAAAATTAAAATCAAGTTCCATATTTTTTTTTTGTTTTCTTTTTTTTTTTTTGGGCTTCTCAACACGTGTCCACTCGACATCCAAATGAAGCAAGTGTGAAACATCATCGTCAAAATCATCAATCTTCTCCACCGGTGGCAAACCCTTTGTGAATGATGGAATGTTGGTGTAATCCTTTATACCTTTGGCTATCCCGGATTATTTATGGCTTCATTGGCACAACTAAAGATAACTCTAAATTGTTGGGATCCGTTGTATAGAATACTTGTACCGCTTGCGACGCCATAATGAAAGGATCATTTTTGTATCCCAATCGCCTAAAGTCCACCACAATCACGCTGTCACTATCAATCTTAACATAATTATTGTCAGCCCACTTGCATTTAAAGAGTGCTATTCGTAAGCTGCAATAATCAAGTTCCCAAATATCTTTAATGAACCCAAAGTAGTACATGGAACTATACACCAGATTCTTATCCTTTGCAGATGAAATCATAGACTCGGCACGAAGGGTCACACCACTATTCTGTACGGGATGCTTCTCATCTCTTTCGCGAGTGTAAAAGGAGTTCCCATTGACAAAATACGATGTATATCTTGTGACTATCGATTATGGACCTTTGGATAGCTTCATTAAGTCTTACGAAATGCCTGCCTTCATATACAAACCTTTTCTTATCCACTCTCAAAATGTCCAGTTGTGCTCATCTTGAATCCACTTCTCACTTCTTCCTTTTCTTGGATTCCTAGCTCTTAATTCTGCCATATGAACCTCAAAGAAAGGCTCCACTTCCTTAGCATTGTGCAAAATATAGAGAAGCTTTTTTCCATTCATCTTGATTTACTGGTGAAGGAACGCCCATGAATAGTCCTTTCAACATCAAATAGCACACTCTTTGGCAAACCTATCGGTTCCGTGTTGGACAAATACTCTAAGCAAAATTCAACCGATTCCTCTGCTATGTAGTTTTCCACTATACATCCCTCCGGCCTATTTCGGTTCTTCACATAACCCTTCAAAACCTTCATGTACCTTTCGAAAGGATACATCCACCTCAAATGCACCGGTCCACATAACTTAACTTCCCGAACTAAGTGCACCGTTAGATGGATCATTATATCAAAAAAGGCTAGTGGGAAATACTTCTCAAGCATGCACAATGTCATCACCAATTCCGATTGTAGCGAATCTAGCATCAGTGGATCAATTACCTTGGAGCATATTGAATTGAAAAATGAGCATAAATGCGTAATTAAATATCTAACATCTTTCGTTAAAACTCTCCGCAATGCAACAGATAATAATTGTTGCATCAAGATATGACAATCATGTTTTTTCATTCCAACGAGCCTCAAATCTTTCATCGACACCAACCTTTTGAAGTTGGAAGAGTATCCACTTGGCACTTTCACGGAAGCAAGCCATTCACAAAACTTTCTCTTTTCTTGTCTCGATAATGTGTGCTTGGCCGAAGGTAAGTAAGTTCCGTTCGATCTTTTCTCGGGGAGAAAATTTGTTCTAATCTTCATCTTTTAAGATCCAACCGTGCCTTTTCACCATCTTTAGTCTTATTCGGAATGTCAAGCAACGTGCCCACTATCGATTCACATACATTTTTCTCAATATGCATAACATCTAAGCAATGACGAACGTAAAGTGACTTCCAATATGGAAGTTCATAGAATATTGACTTCTTCTTCCAAGGTCCATCCACAACTGGATCCTTACATTTTCCTTTCCCAAAACCTCCTTCACATCTTTAACCATCTCAAATACATCTTCGCCAGTCAAAATCCGAGGAGCGGTCTTTTTTCGGTATTTCCATCAAAAGCCTTCTTTTGTTTGCGATATCGATGATTTTTGGGCAATAATCTCCTATGACCAAGGTAAACGATTTTCCTACCATTTTTCAACCGGATGAAAGATGTTTCCTTCATACAAACGGGGCAACCTATAGAATTCTCACAGGATAACCAGATAGGTTGTCAAGTGCAGGAAAATCATTAATTGACCAAATCAACATTGCACGAAGATTGAATGTATCTTGATGAGAAAATCTCTAACTTGTAAACCATCTTCCCACAAGATTTTTAGGTTATCGATTAATGGTGCTAAGTACACGTCAATGTCATTCCCTGGTTGTTGAGGGTCTGAGATCAATAATGTCAACATCAAGAACTTCTGCTTCATGCACAATTCTGGAGGGAGATTGTAGTTGACAAGTATGACTGGCCAGGTACTATGCCGACTACTCATGTTACTTTGGGTTCATTCCGTCCGTTGACAAATCGAGACGTAAATTCCTTGGTTCTGCACTAAAATCTAGATGATTGTCATCAAAGGTCTTCCATTGTGGTGCGTCGGCTGGATGCCTAAGTTTGCCATCGTCAACACGTTTATCATGGTGCCATGTAAAATTCTTAGCATGCTCGGCATTACGGAATAAACGACACAAACATGAAGCTGGTGGAATGTACCATAACACCTTCACCGACACTCATTTTCTACCATTCGATGGCATCTTGCCCTTTTTCCATCTTGACTCGTTACAAACTGGACATTCATCTAAATTTCATATTCTTTCCAATAAAGGACGCAATCATTTAGACAAGCATGTATTTTTTCATATTCCATTCCCAAAGTGCTCAACGTCTTCTTCGCCTCGTACATACTAGGTGGCACTTTGTTATCCTCCGGTAGAACATCTTTTAGAAATTTTAGAAGAGTCGTGAAACTAGAATTCATCCATTCTCCTGACGCTTTCATATTCCATAATTTAACCAATGCCCCTAATTTCGTTTTGTACACCCGATATACAAGGGCATTTAGACATCATTAATCATTACCTCAAATAACTCCGGACGGTGCATAAAGTTTTTTTTCAAATCATTTATCATATTGAACGTATTATCACCAACGTCTTCCTCAACAATAGGCTCTTTACCTTTAGTACCGATCGATGTATATTTAATATCGAAAAAACTTCGCCATGTAAATACCATGTTTGATAAGAACAAATAATCGCATAAGCGCGCAAATGCCCTCTAACATCATCAATGGAATGAGATCTATGGTTATCACAAATTTGACACGGACACGGAATCTTATCATCTTGTATGTGAGCTTTGGCGAATGACAAAAATTCTTCAACACCATTTTCATATACTTTAGACAATCTATCAAGCCACATCCATTTCCTATCCATGATTTGCAAATCCTAAATCAATAAATCAAAGTTTCGAAGTCAAGGTGTTAATAATTTTAAATTGCATGCATATAATTTTCATTTAGTTTTAATTAAACACATGCTACCGGTGCATTAATTAATTGAACAATTAACAAAAAATCGAAAAAACATAACAAAACTAAAAATACAAATAACTGGGCCGGGGAAAAATAACAATTTGATCGTGATAAGTTCATTAAACACCGGCCCATTGCAGTCTTTAACGTATCAAAAATGCCCAAAACATACAAAATTAATCTAAAATCATAAATAAAAAATACAGAACAACATAAAGCTAAGTTTGTGTGATCATGACTTACAAGAGAGATTGATGACCGATGGTAGATGGTGGTGGTGGCATCACACAGTGGTGTACCGACTGTTATCGGAGCGATCTGATCTGATTCTATAACCGTCATGTAATCCGAAAATTACACAACGGTTTTGCTCAAAACGGTTTTGCTCAAAACCGTCGTGTAATCCTTTTTTTTGAAAATTTGAAAAGTTTGAAAATTTTTGGAGGATTACACGACGGTTTTGCTCAAAACCGTCGTGTAATCCTTTTTTTTTTTTTTTTTGAAATGCTGTCGGATTACACGACAGTTCCAACAAAACTTAATCCGACGGATTACACGACGATTTTTTCAAACCGTCGTGTAATCTTGTTTAAGACGACGGTTTCACAATAATCATCGTGTATTTTCCGTCGTGTAAGCCAACTTTTGTAGTAGTGATAATATTAAAAATGTGAATAATATCTTGTGTACTTGAATTTAAATGAAAAATCTATTTTAGGTAGGATTTATAATCCTATTCAAATTAGAGTTTTTAGAAAATCCCAAGATTTTCTAAAGATCACGTTTTTAATCATGGAGATATTCATTGAGGATATTATGTAGTTTATATCAGATCGTGAGTAGCTTATTTGGATTATTCTATTTTATTCAACAAAGAAACGAAATTTAATATTTGAATTTAAAAATGTCGCAATCCATGTTGTAACATCACGTGCAATAGTTTGAAATTCAAATGTGACCTGATTTAAATTAATTTTGATTTTAGATGTTGCTGCTATATATATGGATCTCAAATACAAATTGTGTTACTCCGAGCACTTTGAAATTCACACATATTTAAGATTTAGTTCATGTGGTCATTATTTGTTCAATAGGAGAAGAATTTGGAGTTTCAAGAGAAAACGTGTTATTGTTCGTTGGGAGAAAAACTTGGAGCTTTCAGGAGAAGAAATTTTTAGTTAAAGGGAGTTTAACAACAAGATGAGTGGTGCACGCCGAATAGATCCGGCTAGTATTTTCAAGACGACCAACGACAATAGGAAGAGGGACTCTTTGGGCATTGTATAAGTCCGAGAGTGTTTTAATATTTGATATTAGTGGATAATTCGATAGCTGGGTGTGGCTTGGAAAGTAGGTGTGACTGAGCCTCGTAAAAATTGTTTGTCTTTTATTTATTTACGCTTTCAGTAATTTTATTATATTGGTAATTTAATTAAATTCGGTAAATAGATAAAAATGGATCGCATGGTTAGTTTTTACTATCAGTGTTGTGATTGTTGATAGAACACACATGATGCATGTTAAAAATTAATTAACTTTATTGATTGAAATGGTCAAATAATGCAGATCAGCATCAAATTCTTATGATGTTTTATTATATTATTATTATTATTTATTTTTTTTTTTAGAATAGAAACATGCTACTTAAGAGAATTCTACAGTGTCATGTATTTCATACTATGGCTAGCGACCAATACAATGAAATTGAAGAGTGAATCTTACTTTTCATTCCAGGAGTCCTTCTGGATCATTACGATTTATTGATACCAACATACTGTATTGAGCCCTATGTGATTTTCTTTTTTTTTTTACTATATCAAAAGTAGGATGTGTTTCCTGTCATGTTTGAGACAATCTAATAGGAGCATTCCGAGAAAGTAATTAGACCAACTCTACGTGATATGAACACGATGACAAAACTATTTATTAATATCACATCCGTGGATAATGTTTTCTATTGACAAGTTATATGTTGCTTTTGGATTCTTTAAGATAATTTTGAGTATAAATCTTGATTAGGGGTTTTTAGCATGGTTATGAGATATTACTAATGTAAACTAAATCACTGGTAAAAAGGAAGGAAAGAAAATAAGAAAGTTGTACAAATTATGTTGTATCTAATTATTTGCACTATTTTAATTTAAAAATAAAGACAAAATTGTAATTTTAATCAACATATAGTGGATTTTTGGTTTCCACCCAATGTTAGAAAGATGAAATTTGGTGGGCTCCACTAGAATTTTTTTCCACCATATTTTCCTTCCATCCTTTCTTCCTTGCTACCAAACATACATATTTTCATTTTCTCTTCAATTTCTTTCCACCCACTTCCTTCCTTCTTATTTTCCATCATACCAAACAAAGCATTAAAGTTTTCTTAAAAAATCATTCAAAATAGTAATTAAAATTTTTTTTGGGTTGGGGGGGGGGGGGGGGGGGGGGGGGGGGGCAAATAAGGAATAAATTGTAAAGTATTTTATAGGGGAAAATTATTAAAAATTTTGGGGCTAAAACAGAATTTCTTAAAGTATGCCCCCGTCGTCCAACCTCCATCTGCCCCCTGAGTTAGCGGGATACATGTCCTTTAAATGAAGGACAAATCCTAACATACAATGACGCAGTATATTTGGATATATACGTGATATTTTTCATCTCTCCATCTCTCTCTCTCTCTCTCTTGCTTTCACATATTATTTTTCTCTTTAGGCGTTCTTGACTATGAAAAGTTTTGAGTGTTCGAGTAACATTCACAAACTACGAGTGTGAAGATAATGTCATCGACTCCCGAGTCAATACTAAATTGATTCGCCAATCGATTCCAGATTGACTCACCAATTGACACATAATTGACTATGAGGATTGATGCCCATAAAGCATACAATGTTTAAGACTTTATTGCTATTTAAATAAAATTAGTTTTATTTCCATTTCTTCACATTTTGCTCTTAAAAATTTTGGGTGATCTGAGTAACATTCACAAACAATGACCGTCTGATATTCTCATAAATATTTCTGTGATGGTATTGAAGTTGGATCTGTTTTGGCGTCCTAAAGTATGCTTCCATTAATATACAAAGTCAACCATGGAGTCATTTTGGCTGCTGGCATTATTGTTAACAATACTTGGAATTTGTACGTATTCCATGATTAATTTGGTGGTTTCTAATTTTTTAACCTTAAGCCAAAGCTTAGGTCGCTCACTAGACAAAACCATCTTTTTGTCCACTGCATGTCGTAGAAAATTTATAAATGTTTAATACATATATACATTACATATGTGTCGATTCGTTATGTCTTTTAAAATGCCTTTGTGATACACACAGAGACACTGCAATTTTTTTTTTTTTTAAAGAAAATGTGGAGGCACCAAGTTGTTTATTTATGAATATTTTTTACCAAAATATGACAGCTGGTTTTTACTTAAAAAAAAAAAAAAAGAATATGACAGCTGGTTTGGGTTCCTTTTTTTTTTATATATGTTAAATAAATACACTTCCAGTGAAGCAGACATTAAAAAGTGATCTAATTATCATATAATTCTTGTTTGACTAATTAGAAATTCACATAAAGAGAGAGATTCGGATTTATTGGAGGGAAGAAAGAGAAAAAATGGCATAATGGTATTAGGTAATTGGGGTTTTCTAGAGAACCATCATGTTTTATATAGTGCTAGGTACGAGAAGTTTTTTTTTTTTTTTTTTTTAGAAAAATGTCCTAAATTCCCTCTAAACTGTGTCATTAGTGTCAATATGCCTCCTGAGCTATGAAATATACATATAATATTCCCTCTAAATTTTAACATGTGTGTCAAGTTACACCCTCTATTAGTTTCCGTTAGTTTTCTGTTCTCTTAATATCAAAGTGCCCCCTGAACTTTGCTATTGTGTCAAATGCCATATTTATCTTATTAATTATATAATATTGTATATTTACCTTATAATTATTAGCTTTTTAGAATAGGTAAAAAAACTATATTTTTTACACTAATAAAGTGATATGCATATTTTTTTAATACACTTTTTTTTATTTTACTTATTTTAATTCAAGTTTATTTTGATTATGGGTCTACTTATGCGTAAACATAATTGATACGACTCAGATATATAATTTGGATTCCAAATACACTGTTTACTTGGTCTACATAATTTGAAATCATAATCATAACAAATTACATTCATGTGTTTCACTAAAAAAAGAAAAAAAAAAAATTTTTTGACGTCTTTTTAGAACCGATGAGGAAATGATTCCTCATCGGTCACTAAACCGACAAGGAACCCAACGATGAGAAAACGTGCTGGATTCCTCGTCGGTTTTGAAGGAACGAGAAAATATAGCTGTGACCGACGTTGAATGTGGTAAAAAAAATAATAATAATAAATAAAATAAGATTTGTCATTATGAACCTCCGTTGCCTCCAATCTGCAACCGTATGCCTGAATCTCTCTTAATGCTTCAATCCAAGAACAACAACAACCGCAAACAATCATCAACAAAAAAAAGTAACAATCCAAACTTCAAGCCAAGATTTTTACCGTACTTTTACCCACAACATAGTCAAATATTATTCTCTGTAAACAAAGTAAAAAAATAATCAAAAAAAAAAAAAAAAAAAAAAAAAAGAAAAAAAAGAAACATCAAAGTCCAATCCATAAGCCAAAGAGCACAAATCCAAATTAAGTTTCAATTTTATCCGTCCCAAACAGAAACAAAACCAAGTAAAGGCCTTGAAATTTGAGTATAAACAAGAGAACGTGTATCAACAAATTCGGCAAAATTGCAAATTTGCATGAATCAACCCAAACCAAAGCCAAAGTAAAGGACAATTTAGGAAAAGAAAATACATCAATATCCAAATTCAAAAAATTGCAGAACCCAAGATTACTTTCATGGCAAGCTCCGTCGCCATGCTTGACACCAACGACAATCTCTCCACCACACACTCAGAGGTGAAACATATCTCCACCGGCAACAACAAGCCGCTCAGAAGGGCACCACTTTCTCAGGCCGAGCCGCCTCCAAAGTTCAGATCGGGAGTTTACAGCCTCTGCCAAATCACGATCAGTGTCGTTTCCTTGTCTTTTTCCCTTCAATTAGTCAACCTCTGTTTCAGGACAAGGACATCGTTGTTTACATTTGGCTTAAAGAGGAAAAAAAGAAAAAAAAGAAAGAGAAATAGAGAGAGAGAAAGCTTCAGAATGTAATAACCAACGTTTATGAATTACGATTTCCTTTTTAAGGAATTTAAGATGTATTATATAAGTATTTACGAAATACTGATCTGATTTTTATCAGATTTTGTGTGAGTCTTGATAGCTTTATAAGACTCAATAATATATTACTTAACCAAGTATAAGGCCTTTTGAGTAAAAGGAAGAATAAAAATTTATGATTTTATTTGGTCAAAGTTTGACTAGAAAAGTCAAATGTATGAATATAACGGTACTGCAATATAACAAGCAGTATAGGAATTATACTGTAAAAAAACCGTCATCATAGATAAAATATTAAGAATAAGGTTCAAGACCATTATAGAAAAATCAAGCACATTATTTAGGACAATAAGGGCTAAATAGCTTTAAGTCATAAGAAAAATTTATACGCATACCAATAATACGCAGATGAATTCTGGACTGCAGTCCAGTATGACAGTATGTTATTAGTAAAAACAGTATTTGTAATATCTGCTTAGTATGAAAAATGGACAGCATTTTAGGATGAAAGCCAAACAAGGCCAAATGGGAGGACACCCTCATCCTTGGATAATTACATGATTTATGATTTTTAGAAAATTAAGAAAGAATTAGATACGTGGCCTCCAAGGCATCCTAATGGCCGGCCACCTCATGGGTTTTTGGGCAATTATTTTTGCTCTTAAGGACTAATATGTAATTTTGGAAATAAAATAAAATCTAGAAAATAAATTATTTATATGATTCTAGGTGATGGGGGGGGTAAGGAAGGGGGGGGGGGGGGAGGGTGGGGTTTGGATGATTTTATATGATTCTACCCCAAAACTATGGCTCATTTTCACCTCATTCCCTTTTCCCTCTAAGAGCTGAATCCCCAAAGAGAGAGAGAGAGAGAGAGAGAGAGAGAGAAAAAAAAAGATAGATAGAAAGAGAAGAAAGGGAGGTCGGATTTTTGGAGGAACCAAAGCAAGAAGGAAAGTTTGATTCAAGACTTAGAACCTCTCTTCAAGCTTGAAGGTAACCTTCTAAAACCTTTAAGCTATCCAATTAAGTTTTAGTTCAAGATTTATGTGTATTTCATGTGGGTATGTAAGAGCATAAGCTCATTTTTTTTTTTTTTTTTTTGTAATAGCTTAGATTTGTGCTTGATTAGGGTTTAGTGGTTTTGATTTATGGTTTGATGCATGTATATGATGTTATGTGTTAGAGTATATGAGGTATGTATGAATGCCTAGTATGTGTTTGTAGTATGTCGCCACACACTTAAGAGGATGTATGGTGTGATTGATTATGATAATGTTGATGTATGATGCAAGGAGGGTTAGAGAAACCCTAAAAACCCTAGTTTGGTGAACATTCACCATATGGGTTTGCATGAATGATTTTATGAATGAAAATGAATGCATGACCATGAAAACATTACGTTAGCGCGCTGCATGCTTGATCTAGGCTCACGGTTTTAAACCGTTCGAGGTAGTGTGTGCGTAATTGTACGTAAGAACAATTAAAATAGAAACTGCCAGTCTCGGATCAAGACTGAGCAGCAATCTGGAAACAGGATTTTGAGGCCTTTAGAGGCCGAATTTGAGTAAAGTCAAAACTGAAAAGTTGTAGAAAATGGAAAATCCTAGGGGGCAGCGTAGACAATTTTTAAAAATAAGGCTCCAAAGGCCTCTGTTTTCACTAAAATCCGAACCTAGTCATGCCAGACCCTGTGCACTGCCAGACAGGTTCAACAAGGAAGAAAGAGAAGGTTAGAAGCAGAACTGGGTTTGAGCAAAGAATGAAAGTTGTAGGATTTTTTAAGATCTAAATCTTTTTGTCCAGAAAAGTTTTTCAATTCGAAACAGATTTTAAGATATAACTGAATTCTGAAAATTGTACAGAAAACAGGAAATTCCTGCACAGGATTTTCAAACAGTACAGGAACAGGCAATTCCTGTGCATGCACTAACAGTTGGATTGTAGGGACTGTTTTTAGCAAATTCCTCCAGACTTAGATAGTTTTATAAAAACAGTTTACCAAATGGTTAATTAAACCAAGTCTAGTAAGGAAAAAGAAATAAATGAATCGGGTCAAGTAATATGGAAACAATAGTAAAATATATAGTCATTGGATAGGTTACTAATTTATTCGGGCCCAAATTATTTTAAAACATAGTAACAAGATGACGACCATTAGTAACCGGATATGTTACCAAGTTATTGGGTTGGGCCCAAAGCCCATGCTTACCAATAGTAACCTAATAGGACATATCTTTTAAAATCCGGCCTTAGTAACCTAATAAGATAGGGCCTTAAATCCAAAGTTCATTAATAAATCAAACAAGGTATTGTTTGATTGAAATTGGGTCATGTGCCTTAGGGTTACAACTTAATAACCCAATGAGTTATCTTGTTAGTGTGTGGGGGACATATAACTAGGGATTACTCATGGATGTTGGTCAGAATACCAACATTCTATGATTATGATTTATGATAAGATAGGATGATCCTTACCTTACGTCCTTTTTGAAAAGTAGGAAGTAACCTATTGTTGCGACCTGATTTGAAGCAACAAAACCTAGGACGTAGCATAACAGGTAAGTACAACTCCGCCTATAGTATAGGCAAATTGTTTTGCTACTTGCATTTATGTGATGCATATGATTTATGATTTATGTGATGGCATCATGAAGCATGCTCACTTATGATAATTCATATGGTAAGACTAAGATCAAGTTTCAAGTATGAAATGACTTCTTAAATATGTTTAAGACAAGAATAAGTCTTGAGGAATTAATGTAAGTTTTAAGTATGTTTGGCAAGCAAGTTACCTTGTGTAGTACCGACCCGCTCTTAGGTCGGGTTTGGTCCATGGTTTGAGTTGGATTGGGCTGGCCACCCCAACCACTCCGTGGCTGCGCGCCACGGTACGTACACTTATGTTTAGTAAGAGGCCCAAAGATATGCTAACATAAGAAAGCATAATGAAGCATAATTGGTTTATGCATTGCTTTATTAAGTTTTGTTTTGTGGGTTTATAGTTGTACTTGCTGAGCGAAAGCTCACGACTTACATCTATGCTGTAGGTAAGCAACCTATCGGCAATCTTTGATACAAGACGGTGGGCTTGGTACGGCGAGATGTGAAACTTGGGATGGAGACCGCTACGCAATTTGTTATATTATGTTACGATTTATGAAATATGTTGTATGAAAGTTTGGTAATTCGGTACTAAAGTAAGTAAGGTGTGTGTATACATATGTAAGTATGTTATGAGATAGATTTTTAGTTTCAAGTGGTTTAAAAATATATATTTATTATGTACTTCCGCTAGTTAAGTATGATAAGTAATTATGTAAGATAAGTATGGTAACGGCCTACGTAAGGCAGGTCGTTACAAGAAAGAGTGACGAAGATACCAGAGCAAAAAACAAAAAAACAAAAAAAAAAAAAAACAAAAAAAAGGAGACGAGAGAGAATAAACTGTAGATGTTGGGAATCTACCGTTAAATTTTAACCAGAAATGAATAATCAATGGGGGTCCTTGGATATCACTTATAAAATTCATAAAACATCATAATCACCAAATAATCAAGTTAGAGAAATGAAAGAAATGAGAACAACAACACCGAAATTTAGAGAGGTTCGTCGAAAATGTGCTAAGTCTTATGTGCGTGTGGCTTTTTCACTATATATGAATGTTTTTTAATACTGTAAGTTACAATTTCTGAGTATACTCCGACAGCGTAATAGTATGTCAGGATCAGAAAAAGAAAAAAAAAAGTCCCCCTGTATGAAGGGGGACTTCCTCTATTTATAGAGGAGAGTAGTGGGTCTGAACCTGTAGTTCGCGGTGAGCGGTTTTCGCTAGGTGTCTTTGGAACACATGTAAGAACGAAAATTATGACGTGGACTTGCAGTTATCATAGTGGATTTGATCATTGATCGTGGGTTTGGCAGTTTCAGAGTATATCTGATATGACGTCATCATCGATCATGGGCTTGACGGTTATGGGGATTAGCCCTTCCTTGTAGTATTCGTCCAGCATGAGCATCGAACGATGAAACAAATAGTCAAAAAGACCATGGGTTTGTGTGCTGTTCGCTGCTTACACTAGACGTAAACGTTTACCCGATCCATGTTTGAACCAACCGGTCTGCCGATTGAGTGCGAATGATCATTGTTCGTGATAGAATGAACTGAGATCATAAATTGGGTCCGGTCCAAATACACGAATATATCAAATAGATTGGGATCAGGGATTTGTTGTTCGTTAGGCGAGCAGTCGAAGGCAAACGGTGTTATAGGAAGACGAAGTCTAACCCCCAACAGATAGCCCCCCACTCTATCAAGCAATGGATTCTCGATAGAGTGTTTGATTATTGACAAGAAGGTAGTGTCAACACTTGGCACATCAAATCAGAGAAATCTGAATGGACTGTCACCAATTGGCCGAAAATCTCGAGCTCCGGGAAAGAAATCATTTCCTGCACGTGGCATACACTGACTGGATATTTCAAAATGATGGCTTTTCCTTTTTTGAAATTCGAACTATTGTGACGTAAGATCTCTGAGTGGGAATTTGAAGGGTTTCGTGATTCGCGCCGTCTGATTAGGTGTAATCTGAAAATCAAGGCCATTTGATATCTTCACAGAGTGCTATCTATCGTTTCACCTTCCCCCTTCTTCCCTTATTTCTACGCTTCAGAATCTTCGAAAAACCAGAGTCCGAGAGTTTTCCCAAGACATTTGAATCTCAGGCAGGACTTCTTCTTCTCTTCTTTGTTTTGAGTAATATTGATTTGTAGGGTCATTCTCGTACTGTTTCCGAGTCTTTTTTGGTTATTTTCCTGCATTTCTTTTGGGTGAGTGATTTGGCTAGGGGATTTGTTGTGTTTTTCTGGGTTTGTCTTTGAGTTCTTGGTTTGTGGTTCTTCGTGTTCTCCCTAACTTCATAGGATTCTAATTAATTAAAGGCTTAGATCCAAATTCTTCCATCCTTCGTTCAAATATCCGTTTGTAAACCCATAGATAGAGCTAGATGGAAGCAACCCATTGAGGACAACGTCGTAGAATGGACGAACAGCAACTCTGGCCAGAGTAATTCCGGTGATGAAGAATGGGCATCAGTCTTTCGTCGTTCGAAAGCCGAATACGAGTCCCTTCAAATGCAAGAGGGCGCTGAGACAAGCAATGATGCATCATAAAGAAGTCGACCGGCCATATCGTCGGGAGCAGGAATTCTATCGATTCCTCTAATAGCACGGCTGACTAAGCCTCCACGCTGACTTAGTGTAGAATCATTTTTATGAACGTCGAACCCCCCTTCCATTTTGACAGACGAAGACCTATCGTCCATTAGGGGTCGATATGGGTTCCCGAATGAAGTCTAGCTTCACCTTCCTTTTCCAAACGAACGAGCAGACACCATGTAGGAGAGCTGGATATATAAGTACACTATTTATTTGAGTGTGGACTTCGACTCCCGATTCGTCCTCTACTCATTCAGAACAAGCACCACTACCAATTTGCAATGCGTCAACTGATGCCAAACAGGATGAGGGTTTTCTTGGGCTTAATTGTAATTGCTGACGAGGAAGGAATTGAGCTTTCAGTAGACGATTTTCTGGCACTCTACTACCCACAAGAAAACTCCAAGGATCATCGTCGATACTCGATGTATCCAAGGTGGAAGAAATAGGTGATCGGTGAAATGAAGAACACCGACAGATATTGGCAGGACCGCTACTTTTTTATGCTTGTGAACAATAAATCAATAGGTGGACTAGCCAATGCTTTTTACCCTTTATGGGGTCTTCTTCGTAAGTTTCGAACAAAGAGCATCGAGGGTTAGACCAAGTATTCGTCATTGAAATTCTGATATTCATCAATGTTGTTTTATATTGCAGGCAAGAAGCTAGGGAAGCCACCGCCGAAAGATCTTCTATTTGAAAAGAACTCGAGCGACTGCTAGCACATCCAAATCGGGAATGGGACGAAATCTGCGTGACTAGTAGGCTGAAATCGTTGAGCCTTTGGAAGGACTTTGTCGAAATTGAAACAGGTATAATTAAACAAATTCCGAAGTGTTTGTAATCATTTGATATTAGTGGATAATTCGATAGCTGGGTGTGGCTTGGAAGAGTAGGTGTGACTGAGCCTCGTAAAAATTGTTTGTGTCTTTTATTTATTTACGCTTTCGGTAATTTTATTATATTGGTAATTTAATTAAATTCGGTAAATAGATAAAAATGGATCGCATGGTTAGTTTTTACTATCAGTGTTGTGATTGTTGATAGAACACACATGATGCATGTTAAAAATTAATTAACTTTATTGATTGAAATGGTCAAATAATGCAGATCAGCATCAAATTCTTATGATGTTTTTATTATTATTATATTATTATTTATTTTATTTTATTTTTTAGAATAGAAACATGCTACTTAAGAGAATTCTACAGTGTCATGTATTTCATACTATGGCTAGCGACCAATACAATGAAATTGAAGAGTGAATCTTACTTTTCATTCCAGGAGTCCTTCTGGATCATTACGATTTATTGATACCAACATACTGTATTGAGCCCTATGTGATTTCTTTTTTCTTTTTTACTATATCAAAAGTAGGATGTGTTTCCTGTCATGTTTGAGACAATCTAATAGGAGCATTCCGAGAAAGTAATTAGACCAACTCTACGTGATATGAACACGATGACAAAACTATTTATTAATATCACATCCGTGGATAATGTTTTCTATTGACAAGTTATATGTTGCTTTTGGATTCTTTAAGATAATTTTGAGTATAAATCTTGATTAGGGGTTTTTAGCATGGTTATGAGATATTACTAATGTAAACTAAATCACCGGTAAAAAGGAAGGAAAGAAAATAAGAAAGTTGTACAAATTACTGTTGTATCTAATTATTTGCACTATTTTAATTTAAAAATAAAGACAAAATTGTAATTTTAATCAACATATAGTGGATTTTTGGTTTCCACCCAATGTCAGAAAGATGAAATTTGGTGGGCTCCACTAGAATTTTTTCCACCATATTTTCCTTCCATCCTTTCTTCCTTGCTACCAACATACATATTTTCATTTTCTCTTCAATTTTCTTTCCACCCACTTCCTTCCTTCTTATTTTCCATCATACCAACAAAGCATTAAAGTTTTCTTAAAAAATCATTCAAAAATAGTAATTAAAATTTTTTTTGGGGTTGGGGGGGGGGCAAATAAGGAATAAAATTGTAAAGTATTTTATAGGGGAAAATTATTAAAAATTTTGGGGCTAAAACAGAATTCTTAAAGTATGCCCCCGTCGTCCCAACCTCCATCTGCCCCTGAGTTAGCGGGATACATGTCCTTTAAATGAAGGACAATCCTAACATACAATGACGCAGTATATTTTGGATATATACGTGATATTTTTCATCTCTCCATCTCTCTCTCTCTCTCTCTCTTGCTTTCACATATTATTTTTCTCTTTAGGCGTTCTTGACTATGAAAAGTTTTGAGTGTTCGAGTAACATTCACAAACTACGAGTGTGAAGATAATGTCATCGACTCCCGAGTCAATACTAAATTGATTCGCCAATCGATTCCAGATTGACTCACCAATTGACACATAATTGACTATGAGGATTGATGCCCATAAAGCATACAATGTTTAAGACTTTATTGCTATTTAAATAAAATTAGTTTTATTTCCATTTCTTCACATTTTGCTCTTAAAAATTTTGGGTGATCTGAGTAACATTCACAAACAATGACCGTCTGATATTCTCATAAATATTTCTGTGATGGTATTGAAGTTGGATCTGTTTTGGCGTCCTAAAGTATGCTTCCATTAATATACAAAGTCAACCATGGAGTCATTTTGGCTGCTGGCATTATTGTTAACAATACTTAGGAATTTGTACGTATTCCATGATTAATTTGGTGGTTTCTAATTTTTTAACCTTAAGCCAAAGCTTAGGTCGCTCACTAGACAAAACCATCTTTTTGTCCACTGCATGTCGTAGAAAATTTATAAATGTTTAATACATATATATACATTTACATATGTGTGTCGATTCGTTATGTCTTTTAAACATGCCTTTTGTGATACACACAGAGACACTGCAATTTTTTTTTTTTTTTAAAGAAAATGTGGAGGCACCAAGTTGTTTATTTATGAATATTGTTTTACCCAAAATATGACAGCTGGTTTTTTACTTAAAAAAAAAAAAAAAGAATATGACAGCTGGTTTGGGTTCCTTTTTTTTTATATATTGTTAAATAAATACACTTCCAGTGAAGCAGACATTAAAAAGTGATCTAATTATCATATAATTCTTGTTTGACTAATTAGAAATTCACATAAAGAGAGAGATTCGGATTTATTGGAGGGAAGAAAGAGAAAAAATGGCATAATGGTATTAGGTAATTGGGGTTTTCTAGAGAACCATCATGTTTTTATATAGTGCTAGGTACGAGAAGTTTTATTTATTTTTTTATTTTTTAGAAAAATGTCCTAAATTCCCTCTAAACTGTGTCATTAGTGTCAATATGCCTCCTGAGCTATGAAATATACATATTATGCCCTCTAAATTTTAACATGTGTGTCAAGTTACACCCTCTATTAGTTTCCGTTAGTTTTCTGTTATCTTTAATATCAAAGTGCCCCCTGAACTTTGCTATTGTGTCAAATGCCATATTAATCTTATTTTAATTATATAATATTGTATATTTACCTTATAATTATTAGCTTTTTAGAATAGGAAAAAAAACTATATTTTTTACACTAATAAAGTGATATGCATATTTTTTTAATACATTTTTTTTATTTACTTATTTTAATTCAAGTTTATTTTGATTATGGGTCTACTTATGCGTAAACATAATTGATACGACTCAGATATATAATTTGGATTCCAAATACACTGTTTACTTGGTCTACATAATTTGAAATCATAATCATAACAAATTACATTCATGTGTTTCACTAAAAAAAGAAAAAAAAAATTTTTTTGACGTCTTTTTAGAACCGATGAGGAAATTGATTTCCTCATCGGTCACTAAACCGACAAGGAACCCAACGACGAGAAAACGTGCTGGATTCCTCATCGGTTTTGAAGGAACGAGGAAAATATAGCTGTGACCGACGTTGAATGTGGTAAAAAAAAAAATAATAATAAAATAAAATAGATTTGTCATTATGAACCTCCGTTGCCTCCAATCTGCAACCGTATGCCTGTAATCTCTCTTAATGCTTCAATCCAAGAACAACAACAACCGCAAACAATCATCAACAAAAAAAAAGTAACAATCCAAACTTCAAGCCAAGATTTTTACCGTACTTTTACCCACAACATAGTCAAATATTATTCTCTGTAAACAAAGTAAAAATATAATCAAAAAAAAAAAAAAGGAAAAGAAAAAAAAAGAAAGAAAGAAACATCAAAGTCCAATCCCATAAGCCAAAGAGCACAAATCCAAATTAAGTTTCAATTTTATCCGTCCCAAAAAGAAACAAAACCAAGTAAAGGCCTTGAAATTTTGAGTATAAACAAGAGAACGTGTATCAACAAATTCGGCAAAATTGCAAATTTGCATGAATCAACCCAAACCAAAGCCAAAGTAAAGGACAATTTAGGAAAAGAAAATACATCAATATCCAAATTCAAAAAATTGCAGAACCCAAGATTACTTTCATGGCAAGCTCCGTCGCCATGCTTGACACCAACGACAATCTCTCCACCACACACTCAGAGGTGAAACATATCTCCACCGGCAACAACAAGCCGCTCAGAAGGGCACCACTTTCTCAGGCCGAGCCGCCTCCAAAGTTCAGATCGGGAGTTCACAGCCTCTGCCAAATCACGATCAGTGTCGTTTCCTTGTCTTTTTCCCTTCAATTAGTCAACCTCTGTTTCAGGACAAGGACATCGTTGTTTACATTTGGCTTAAAGAGGAAAAAAAGAAAAAAAAGAAAAGGAGAAATAGAGAGAGAGAAAGCTTCAGAATGTAATAACCAACGTTTTATGAAATTACGATTTCCTTTTTAAGGAATTTAAGATGTATTATGTAAGTATTTACGAAATACTTGATCTGATTTTTATCAGATTTTGTGTGAGTCTTGATAGCTTTATAAGACTCAATAATATATTACTTAACCAAGTATAAGGCCTTTTGAGTAAAAGGAAGAATAAAAATTTATGATTTTATTTTGGTCAAAGTTTGACTAGAAAAGTCAAATGTATGAATATAACGGTACTGCAATATAACAAGCAGTATAGGAATTATACTGTAAAAAACCGTCATCATAGATAAAATATTAAGAATAAGGTTCAAGACCATTATAGAAAAATCAAGCACATTATTTAGGACAATAAGGGCTAAATAGCTTTAAGTCATAAGAAAAATTTATACGAATACCAATAATACGCAGATGAATTCTGGACTGCAGTCCAGTATGACAGTACTGTTATTAGTAAAAACAGTATTTGTAATATCTGCATTAGTATGAAAATGGACAGCATTTTAGGAGGAAAGCCAAACAAGGGCCAAATGGGAGGACACCTCATCCTTGGATAATTACATGATTTATGGATTTTTAGAAAATTAAGAAAGAATTAGATACGTGGCCTCCAAGGCATCCTAATGGCCGGCCACCTCATGGGTTTTTGGGCAATTATTTTGCTCTTAAGGACTAATATGTAATTTTGAAATAAAATAAAATCTAGAAAATAAATTATTTTATATGATTCTAGGTGATGGGGGGGTCAGGGAGGGGGGGGGGGGGGGTGGGGGTTTGGATGATTTTATATGATTCTACCCCAAAACTATGGCTCATTTTCACCTCATTCCCTTTTCCCTCTAAGAGCTGAATCCCCAAAGAGAGAGAGAGAGAGAGAGAGAGAGAGAGAAAAAAAGATAGATAGAAAGAGAAGAAAGGGAGGTCGGATTTTTGGAAGAACCAAAGCAAGAAGGAAAGTTTGATTCAAGACTTAGAACCTCTCTTCAAGCTTGAAGGTAACCTTCTAAAACCTTTAAGCTATCCAATTAAGTTTTAGTTCAAGATTTATGTGTATTTCATGTGGGTATGTAAGAGCATAAGCTCATTTTTATTTTTATTTTTTTGTAATAGCTTAGATTTGTGCTTGATTAGGGTTTAGTGGTTTTGATTTATGGTTTGATGCATGTATATGATGTTATGTGTTAGAGTATATGAGGTATGTATGAATGCCTAGTATGTGTTTGTAGTATGTCGCACACAGTTAAGAGGATGTATGGTGTGATTGATTATGATAATGTTGATGTATGATGCAAGGAGGGTTAGAGAAAACCCTAAAAACCCTAGTTTTGGTGAACATTCACCATATGGGTTTGCATGAATGATTTTATGAATGAAAATGAATGCATGACAATGAAAACATTACGTAGCGCGTTGCATGCTTGATCTAGGCTCACGGTTTTAACCGTTCGAGGTAGTGTGTGCGTAATTGTACGTAAGAAACAATTAAAATAGAAACTGCCAGTCTCGGATCAAGACTGAGCAGCAATCTGGAAACAGGATTTTGAGGCCTTTAGAGGCCGAATTTGAGTAAAGTCAAAACTGAAAAGTTGTAGAAAATGGAAAATCCTAGGGGGCAGCGTAGACAATTTTTAAAAATAAGGCTCCAAAGGCCCCTGTTTTCACTAAAATCCGAACCTAGTCATGCCCAGACCCTGTGCACTGCCAGACAGGTTCAACAAGGAAGAAGTGAAGGTTAGAAGCAGAACTGGGTTTTGAGCAAAGAATGAAAGTTGTAGGATTTTTTAAGATCTAAATCTTTTGTCCAGAAAGTTTTTCAAATTCGAAACAGATTTAAGATATAACTGAATTCTGAAAATTGTACAGAAAACAGGAAATTCCTGCACAGGATTTTCAAAACAGTACAGGAACAGGCAACTCCTGTGCATGCACTAACAGTTGGATTGTAGGGACTGTTTTTAGCAAATTCCTCCAGACTTAGATAGTTTTATAGAAACAGTTTACCAAATGGTTAATTAAACCAAGTCTAGTAAGGAAAAAGAAATAAATGAATCGGGCCAAGTAATATGGAAACAATAGTAAAATATATAGTCATTGGATAGGTTACTAATTTATTCGGGCCCAAATTATTTTAAAACATAGTAACAAGATGACGACCATTAGTAACCGGATATGTTACCAAGTTATTGGGTTGGGCCCAAAGCCCATGCTTACCAATAGTAACCTAATAGGACATATCTTTTAAAATCGGGCCTTAGTAACCTAATAAGATAGGGCCTTAAATCCAAAGTTCATTAATAAATCAAACAAGGTATTGTTTGATTGAAATTGGGTCATGTGCCTTAGGGTTACACTTAATAACCCAATGAGTTATCTTGTTAGTGTGTGGGGGACATATAACTAGGGATTACTCATGGATGTTGGTCAGAATACCAACATTCTATGATTATGATTTATGATAAGATAGGACGATCCTTACCTTACGTCCTTTTTGAAAAGCAGGAAGTAACCTATTGTTGCGACCTGATTTGAAGCAACAAAACCTAGGACGTAGCATAACAGGTAAGTACAACTCCGCCTATAGTATAGGCAAATTGTTTTGCTACTTGCATTTATGTGATGCATATGATTTATGATTTATGTGATGGCATCATGAAGCATGCTCACTTATGATAATTCATATGGTAAGACTAAGATCAAGTTCAAGTATGAAATGACTTCTTAAATATGTTTTAAGACAAGAATAAGTCTTGAGGAATTAATGTAAGTTTTCAAGTATGTTTGGCAAGCAAGTTACCTTGTGTCGTACCGACCCGCTCTTAGGTCGGGTTTGGTCCATGGTTTGAGTTGGATTGGGCTGACCACCCCAACCACTCCGTGGCTGCGCGCCACGGTACGTACACTTATGTTTAGTAAGAGGCCCAAAGATATGCTAACGTAAGAAAGCATAATGAAGCATAATTGGTTTATGCATTGCTTTATTAAGTTTTGTTTTGTGGGTTTATAGTTGTACTTGCTGAGCGAAAGCTCACGACTTACATCTATGCTGTAGGTAAGCAACCTATCGGCAATCTTTGATACAAGACGGTGGGGCTTGGTACGGCGAGAGGTGAAACTTGGGATGGAGACCGCTACGCAATTTGTTATATTATGTTACGATTTATGAAATATGTTGTATGAAAGTTTGGTAATTCGGTACTAAAGTAAGTAAGTGTGTGTGTATACATATGTAAGTATGTTATGAGATAGATTTTTAGTTTCAAGTGGTTTAAAAATATATATTTATTATGTACTTCCGCTAGTTAAGTATGATAAGTAATTATGTAAGATAAGTATGGTAACGGCCTACGTAAGGCAGGTCGTTACAAGAAAGAGTGACGAAGATACCAGAGCAAAAAACAGAAAAACAAAAAAAAAAAAAAAACAAAAAAAGGAGACGAGAGAGAATAACTGTAGATGTTGGGAATCTACCGTTAAATTTTAACCAGAAATGAATAATCAATGGGGTCCTTGGATATCACTTATAAAATTCATAAAACATCATAATCACCAAATAATCAAGTTAGAGAAATGAAAGAAATGAGAACAACAACACCGAAATTTAGAGAGGTTCGTCGAAAATGTGCTAAGTCTTATGTGCGTGTGGCTTTTTCACTATATGAATGTTTTTTAATACTGTAAGTTACAATTTCTGAGTATACTCCGACAGCGTAATAGTATGTCAGGATCAGAAAAAGAAAAAAAAAGTCCCCCTGTATGAAGGGGGACTTCCTCTATTTATAGAGGAAGAGTAGTGGGTCTGAACCTGTAGTTCGCGGTGAGCGGTTTTCGCTAGGTGTCTTTTGGAACACATGTAAGAACGAAAATTATGACGTGGACTTGGCAGTTATCATAGTGGATTTGATCATTGATCGTGGGTTTGGCAGTTTCAGAGTATATCTGATATGACGTCATCATCGATCATGGGCTTGACGGTTATGGGGATTAGCCCTTCCTTGTAGTATTCGTCCAGCATGAGCATCGAACGATGAAACAAATAGTCAAAAGACCATGGGTTTGTGTGCTGTTCGCTGCTTACACTAGACGTAAACGTTTACCCGATCCATGTTTGAACCAACCGGTCTGCCGATTGAGTGCGAATGATCATTGTTCGTGATAGAATGAACTGAGATCATAAATTGGGTCCGGTCCAAATACACGAATATATCAAATAGATTGGGATCAGGGATTTGTTGTTCGTTAGGCGAGCAGTCGAAGGCAAACGGTGTTATAGGAAGACGAAGTCTAACCCCAACAGATAGCCCCCCACTCTATCAAGCAATGGATTCTCGATAGAGTGTTTGATTATTGACAAGAAGGTAGTGTCAACACTTGGCACATCAAATCAGAGAAATCTGAATGGACTGTCACCAATTGGCCGAAAATCTCGAGCTCCGGGAAAGAAATCATTTCCTGCACGTGGCATACACTGACTGGATATTTCAAAATGATGGCTTTTCCTTTTTTGAAATTCGAACTATTGTGACGTAAGATCTCTGAGTGGGAATTTGAAGGGTTTCGTGATTCGCGCCGTCTGATTAGGTGTAATCTGAAAATCAAGGCCATTTGATATCTTCACAGAGTGCTATCTATCGTTTCACCTTCCCCCTTCTTCCCTTATTTCTACGCTTCAGAATCTTCGAAAAACCAGAGTCCGAGAGTTTTCCCAAGACATTTGAATCTCAGGCAGGACTTCTTCTTCTCTTCTTTGTTTTGAGTAATATTGATTTGGTAGGGTCATTCTCGTACTGTTTCCGAGTCTTTTTTGGTTATTTTCCTGCATTTCTTTTGGGTGAGTGATTTGGCTAGGGGATTTGTTGTGTTTTTCTGGGTTTGTCTTTGAGTTCTTGGTTTGTGGTTCTTCGTGTTCTCCCTAACTTCATAGGATTCTAATTAATTAAAGGCTTAGATCCAAAATTCTTCCATCCTTCGTTCAAATATCCGTTTGTAAACCCATAGATAGAGCTAGATGGAAGCAACCCATTGAGGACAACGTCGTAGAATGGACGAACAGCAACTCTGGCCAGAGTAATTCCGGTGATGAAGAATGGGCATCAGTCTTTCGTCGTTCGAAAGCCGAATACGAGTCCCTTCAAATGCAAGAGGGCGCTGAGACAAGCAATGATGCATCATAAAGAAGTCGACCGGCCATATCGTCGGGAGCAGGAATTCTATCGATTCCTCTAATAGCACGGCTGACTAAGCCTCCACGCTGACTTAGTGTAGAATCATTTTTATGAACGTCGAACCCCCCTTCCATTTTGACAGACGAAGACCTATCGTCCATTAGGGTCGATATGGGTTCCCGAATGAAGTCTGGCTTCACCTTCCTTTTCCAAACGAACGAGCAGACACCATGTAGGAGAGCTGGATATATAAGTACACTATTTATTTTGAGTGTGGACTTCGACTCCCGATTCGTCCTCTACTCATTCAGAACAAGCACCACTACCAATTTGCAATGCGTCAACTGATGCCAAACAGGATGAGGGTTTTCTTGGGCTTAATTGTAATTGCTGACGAGGAGGGAATTGAGCTTTCAGTAGACGATTTTCTGGCACTCTACTACCCACAAGAAAACTCCAAGGATCATCGTCGATACTCGATGTATCCAAGGTGGAAGAAATAGGTGATCGGTGAAATGAAGAACACCGACAGATATTGGCAGGACCGCTACTTTTTTATGCTTGTGAACAATAAATCAATAGGTGGACTAGCCAATGCTTTTTACCCTTTATGGGGTCTTCTTCGTAAGTTTCGAACAAAGAGCATCGAGGGTTAGACCAAGTATTCGTCATTGAAATTCTGATATTCATCAATGTTGTTTTATATTGCAGGCAAGAAGCTAGGGAAGCCACCGCCGAAAGATCTTCTATTTGAAAAGAAACTCGAGCGACTGCTAGCACATCCAAATCGGGAATGGGACGAAATCTGCGTGACTAGTAGGCTGAAATCGTTGAGCCTTTGGAAGGACTTTGTCGAAATTGAAACAGGTATAATCAAACAAATTCCTTCCTGGGTTGATTGGCCGTTCGTGATCAGAGGAGCATTGAGGAGACTCTTCTGCACTCCACTGTTCATCGAGCCACTTTCTGAAGAAGAGGCTTTAATCACAGAGTTGGCCTTGGACATGATGAATATCAAATTCCCTTCTCCCAACCAGTTACTTACAAGGAAGAAGGCTCAGAAAAAAGGCTACAAAGGCAGCAGCAGCAACGGCAGCAAGTCGAGCAGTGAACCTCCACCGTTGCCACTCATCAAATCGTCTACGAAACCTTCTAATGTGTCTGTTCAGCTCCCCACCAAGAAAAGGAAGATGGACGAAAAGTCCAAGAAGAAGGTTCCGGCGAAAAAGAAGAAAGCGGCAAAGGTGTTGCGTGTTTTCCTTCGTGTGTGCTCGCAAGTGAACGAATCGCCACAAGTAATAAAGTGACAAATTGTCGAGTACCATCCCACAGAGATTGAAATTAAGAAAACTAACTAAGTACTACAATTAAAATGACACAATTTTATCTAAGCTATCAAATTAAAGGGAGTTGAAACAAGTAACTAAATTAAGCAATTAAATTAAACAAAGATTAAGCAAAATAAAAACAATCGAAATTATGGATTGAAGGGAACCGATGGTGTGTAAGGCTAGGTGGTTTTGATTTCACTTGATTTAACTTTGCTTATCCAAATCTAGGCTTGTTAATCGAATTCATTCAAATCATTAATCATAGGTGACAAATTTTAATTTCATTCCCTCTCCCGATTGCCGAGTAAAATAATATGCAAAATTTAATCAAATTAATATGCCTATTAACTTAACCAATTAAGCACTCATTACGCAACCCTACTCTAGTGATTACCCAAGTCATACTAGCCTCCCGAACTTAATATTACAATGGGTTGTGTTTCCCAATTCCCAACATATGAAATTAACTCTCCCGAGCCCAATTTCACACATCTAAAAACTCTAATTTAATGGTAAATAAAATTAGGAAAACAAAGCATAGAGAAACACAAACAATTCAGAATGAGATTCAATCAACAAGCATTAAATTTATCATAACAAAGTCATCATCAAGCTACATCATACCCGCTAGCATAGAAAGTTTAGCTAGACATCAAAATTCTCAAATCCATAACCAAATTTGAAACAAACATCAAACCCATATTTAAACACGAAATCAAAGAGTAAGTGCAAGTTTAAGAGCTACAAAGAGAGAGAATAGTAGAAAGAAGAAGAACTAGTGGAAGAACAAGCTCCCAAGTCTTCAATCTCCTTCAATCTCCAAGAAAAGCCTTCAAACCCTAGAAGTTCTTCTATTTTTCGTCTCCAGGTTCAGGGTCTCTCCAAAAACTCCCTTTTTCACACCCAACTCCTCTCTTTTTGTTCGTGGGGCTTCAGCCCGAGAGATGGGCAGGCGCGCCTCAGCACGCAAGAGCGCGCCTGAGAGCATGTAGCCGCGTACTTTGGCTAGGTGCGTGCTGGTGAGGCGCTCAGTAGCTGGGCGTGCGCTGCTGAGGCGCACTCTGGCTGGGCACACGGTGGCAGGGCGCGCGTTGGTGAGGCACTGCTAACTGGGCGCGCGGGCGCGCGCTCCCTTTTGACTTGCACGAGTGGACGCGTGGGCCCGCGCCTCCGCTGTAGGCTAAAACTTGATTTTCATCTTCAATTCTTCCAAAGTCCAATTATTTCCTTGTTTATCTGAAACACTCACAAACACATTAAACCAATCTAAAAACTTGAAGATTTTGCAAATTATCCAATTTCAAGACATTAAATAAGTGAGTAAAAGCTCACTTATCAAATACCCCCAAACTTAGAATTTTGCTAGTCCTCGAGCAAAAACAAAACAAATAACAATAGTGTGAAGCTGAGCAACAAAATTGACGACCATGAATTTTACCTCAAAATCTACAAATGTCTTAAGCTCGAAAGGAAAATCAACCATTGTGATTATCTAGAATTTCAACACTTAACACTAGCACAAATCCACTCAAGACTCGTGTGTGTGTGAAGGCCAAAACCACCCAACCGGTCAAACACCGGATTGATTTATGCATTAAGGAAGTTCATGGACTTATCGCTACATGATGCACTTACAAACTACCATAGGCCCAATTTAGTGTTGCTCTCCACTAATGTAGGTTAGTGTAACACTGGAGATCAATAGTACTTTGAACGGCTTGTAATGTAAGGCTAAGGTAAAGGGTAGGTGTAAAAGAAAATTTTTAAGCTCAAATCACCCTAAGCACGCCTTGCACCTTCAATAACTGATAGACTTTACAACCATTCAATGGAAAACCCCAAAATCCCCAATTTTGCATTAACTCAATCAATCACCCTTTCATTCCATAAAAACGATATACAAGCAAACAACTCAACTACTTCCTTTTTCTTTTTTTTTTTTTTAACCCAAACTTATTTATTTACATGTATACTGGGGTTTTTTTATTTATTTTTTATTTTAAGGTGTTTAAGTAACAACGAAAAATAGATACAATACAACCAACAAAGAATGATCCAAACCCCAATCCCAAGCTCATGTTAACCACAATGCACTGGAATACAATGAAGAATGCATTTCGTGCCTAAAGTGATGGGTTAAGTGTTTGGTGAATTCTTTGATTGGTTAGGTTATGCAAGTGTGGGTGAAGAAGAAATTGGCTTAAAGGCTAAAAAGGGGACAACAAGGGATAATTTCCAAAAGATTGGCTAGAACGGCTCAAACGGTCCAAAAAACTTTGCCTAAATCATTTCTCCATATTACCTAACTTAGGATTTCGCCTTGAGTTTCACTAAATTGGGTTCTAGAGCTCTTGGTAGACCATGAACCTAGCTAATTGCATAAATGTTCTCTAGTTATTTGAAAGAGTGAGTGGCTAAGATTTTGGTACTCAAGTGATTAAGAGTCAAAAGTGTATCTAGCTAGCGTGAGTGTCAAGCACATAGAAACCACAATTGAAAGACGTTACAAACGACTTCAAGATAACAATTCGTAGTTGTCACTATCATCGATTCATGGTCATCTTTTGCCAACAAAAACTCACACAATATTATTTTTTTTTCAATCAACAAAATGTGACAACGCAAGAAAACACTAAAACTAAATTTAACTATTCATATAAAAAAAACATATGAGATGATTAGAGAAAGCATATGAAAGAGCCGAAAAACAAATGTTCATTCCCCCCAAACTTGTACACAACATTGTCCTTAATGTTGGACCGAATAAAAGCACAAGGACACATACCTCGGGGATGAAGTTACATCCCCTCATTGTCATCACTCCCTTCTTGAGTTTCTGGTGGTGGTGGTGGAGGATGGTAGGGCCGGAGGAGGTAATCGGGATAGGCGGGAGGCATCGCAGTGGATGAGTTAGGAAGACCTTGAGAAGCCAAATACTGATGGAACTGCAACTCATAACGGCTCCTCATGATGTCTCGCTGTTGCATATTCTTAATTCGATCTAGGACCTCATGGAGGATGCGGTCCTGTTGATTGAGTCTGCCCTGCAGTTCCGTTAGATTTTGGCCTTGTTGGACCGTCATCCTATAAACATCCTCGATAGAGGGGACAACATGGGTCATATCTGGTGCGGATGATGGACCAGCTTCTTCGCGGTGCGTGTGGGGGCAAGATGGTAGGCGATGGCGGTTCTCCTCAATTATCCGCTCACACTCCTGTATAACACGTGTTTGTTGGGCTGAAACTCCTCGAATCTGATTCCTCCCTCCCAAAATGCGAAGTCACGGGAATAGGTTGGGAGGTCGGGGTGCATCATGGTTGTCAAAGAGTTCAAAACCCAAGCCAAATTCGATGTGCCTGCCCCCAGGCCATTTAACAAATTTATCCATTGAAGATTTATCAATTGACGTACCACATGGTCTCAAAGGTTTGGCTGGATCAATTGTCACACCAGCATTTTAACACAGTCCAGTAATAAGACATGGATGAGTATGAGCACCTGTCGTTTTTTCCTCGAGGGACTTCACCAAATCATCCCTAATAACCACGCCAATATCAATGCTCTAGCCTTTGCAAATTGCATACAGCAGGGCAGCTCGGTTCTATACACTTGGTGCTCGTGGTTGGTGGGCATAATGGAGGTGCAATTTTCTGGGAATTAGTGTGCAACATCACTATCATTCTCCTTTGTGGTCCATTCGGTACCTGGAATACACATCACTCTGACAATGGGGTCATAATCCCCTCATTCTTCAAGGAACGCAGCGTATTCATCATCTTCGACCGTCCCTATGTCAAAGTACCTGTTTATTACTTCTGAGGCGAAGGATACCATCGTTCCCCGCACATAAACTTCATCATTGTCTCGCTGATAATACCCATTGGCATAGAATTCCCTCACAACTGTTGTGACTGCTGGGTCTTGCATGTCGGTGAGATTGTGCCATTGCTGCTGTATGATGTTGTTTATGATGTCTCCTTCGATGTCAAATTCGGGAGGCCTTAAACCCCTCTCCACAATTATGGACTTTTTTTTCTCCATGAATTTCCCGAATTTGGCCTTGGCCGCCTCATTCACAAACTTTTTATCAACAAGACGGAGGCTAGAGGAGCTAGAAGACGATGCTTTTCCTTTCCCACGCTTTTGAGGCATGATGGTACAGTTTTGGTTGGCTTTGCAAATTGTCAAACACCTGGTGTGCACCCCATTTTTTTTCACTTGGACAATTCGACAAACACTTGGTGTGCAACCCCAAAACATTGACTATATAAGAGAATGAATCCAGCCACTAGTCCTTAAATGCAAATTCAATCATATATGATGCTCCACAATAAACCAAAATTACGAACAACTCAAATTTAAGCAACTCTCATACAATTACCTCATTCCAACTCCAAGCCCCCAAATGCGAAGTGTTGTAATTGCCTTTGCTAAGAGATGGTGAGATCCTTGGTGAAAGTATAGATGGTTGAGTTTGAGATTTTGGGTAGATAAAAGGTATGGAGAATTTGAAAATATTGGTGAAGTGGGGGTTGAATTTTGGGTTGGGGGAAATGAAAGTTTGGTGAAGAACTAGAGAAATTGAGGATTTTGAGGGATTTTGGCTAGGGAGCACGCGGGCGCGCGCCTGGCTTGGGCTGAGGAGGCGCCGGCCTTCCTTGGTTGGGGAGCACGCAGGTGCGCGCCTGGGATCGCGCGGGCACGTACCTGCCTCTGGCCTCTGGGTTGGCTAGGGAGCGCGCGGGCGTGCGCCAAGGTCGCACGGGCGGGCCCCTGCCTCTGGCCTCTAGATTGGCAAGGGAGCGGGCGAGCACGCGCCGAGGTCGCGCGGGCGCGCGCCTGCCTCTGGCTTGACTGGTCTGCTTGACACCCAGTGGCGCGCTGTAGCGCAAATTTTGCGTGCCACAACGGGCCTTCTCCTGGCTTGAACACCAAGATGAACCACAAAATTGCCTTCAAACTTTTCCAATTTCTCCCAAACTTCTCGAAACGCTTCCAAATACTTTCCGTGATTCAAATTGCCCATCAGTACCTAAAAAAGAAAAAAATAAATGTATTCTAAGAAATCACTCAAATAACACACAAAAATTTATAGATAAATAGATGAAAACAAACTAAAAGAAAAGTTTAAAAGAAATTAAGGTGATAGAGCTTATGGTGCCTCCCAAGAAGCGCTTGATTTAACGTCTCCAGCTAGACTTGGCTTTGGCTCTCTTCAATTCGGATCCGCAAGCGAGATTTTCTCCATATTCCGTTCCTCGCCTCTGAAATAGTGCTTCAACCTTTGACCATTGACACGGAATATGCGTCCATCATCTCCCAAGAGCTCAACGACGCCAAAGGAAACACTTGCTTGATCTTAAAGGGTCCCGACCATCTCGATTTCAACTTCCCAGGAAATAGCTTCAAGCGGGAGTTAAAGAGCAAAACTTGTTGGCCAGGAACAAACTCTCGCCTCAAAATTTGCTTGTCATGCCACCTTTTTGTACGCTCCTTGTGAAGTTTTGCACTTTCATAGGCTTCATTCCGGAACTCTTCCAACTCATTAAGTTGAAGCAAACGCTGCTCCCCGGATGTCTTGAGGTCAAAATTTAGCTTCTTAATAGCCCAAAAAGCTCTGTGCTCCAGCTCTACTGGAAGATGACAAGCTTTGCCAAACACTATCCGGTATGGTGACATTCCAATTGGCGTTTTGAAAGCCGTTCGATAGGCCCACAAGGCATCATCTAATTTTATCGACCAATCCTTCCAGTTAGTGTGTACCGTCTTCTCAAGAATTTGCTTGACTTCCCGGTTTGAGACTTCGGCTTGCCCATTTGTTTGAGGATGGTATGCAAGGGCCACCTTGTGCCAGACTCCGTACTTGGTGAGAAGAACATTGAACACCTTGTTGCAAAAATGAGTCCCCTCATCACTAAGGATTGCTCGAGGAGTACCGAACCTAGTGAAGATATTCTTGTGCAAGAATTTCAACACTACCCGAGCATCATTAGTTGGAGCAGCCACGGCTTCCACCCACTTAGAGACGTAGTCCACCGCTAAGAGAATATATGTTTGGCCAAAAGAGGGAGGAAAAGGTCCCATGAAGTCGATTCCCCAAACATCAAAAATCTCCACCTCCAAAATGTTAGTCAAAGACAATTAATGACGCCTTGAGATGTTTCCCACTCGTTGACATCGATCACAAGTCTTAACAAAAGAATAGCTATCCCGGAAGAGTGTGGGCCAATAAAAACCGGATTGAAACACCTTTGTGGCAGTTCGAGTAGCTCCGAAGTGTTCTCCATATAGAGAAGAGTGGCAATGGTAGAGAATGTCATGAACTTCTTCTTCGAGAATACATCTCCGGATAACTTGATCGGAGTATCTCTTGAACAAGATTGGATCATCCTAAAGATAGCTTCTCACATCATGGAGAAATTTCTTCTTTTGATGGTATGACAAGTCCGGAGGTAGAACTTTACAAGCAAGATAATTGACAAAATTAGCATACCAAGGAAGCTTCGCCTCAACCTCAAGAAGTTGTTCATCCGAAAATACCTCTTGAATGCAAGTATTTTCACCCACTTCTAGTTGCTCTAGTCTTGAGAGATGATCCGCCACTACATTTTCCGAACTTTTCTTGTCTCGTATCTCCATGTCAAATTCTTGAAGCAAAATAATCCAACGAATCAAACGAGGCTTGGCATCTTTTTAGCAAACAAGTAACGAATTGCTGCATGATCTGTGAAAACTACCACCTTGGACCCAATGATGTATGACAGAAATTTATCACAAGAAAATACAACTGCAAACATCTCCTTCTCGGTGGTGGTGTAATTGAGTTGGGCTTCATTCAATGTCTTACTAGCATAGTAAATGGGCCGAAAAATCTTGTCTCTCCTTTGACCAAGTACTGCCCCGACGGCATAGTCACTAGCATCACACATGATCTCAAATAGTTCGTTCCAATCGGGTGCTACAATGACCGGAGTAGAAATCAGTTTCTCTTTGATGATATTATAGGCTTCCAAACAAGACCCATCAAAGTTGAAAACTGCATCTTTCTCTAGGAGGTTACACAATGGCTTGATAACCTTAGAAAAATATTTTATAAACCTCCGATAGAATCCTCTATGACCAAGGAAACTCCGTACTCCCTTCATATTTATAGGTGGAGGAAGCTTTCGATCGTGGCTATCTTAGCCTTGTCCACCTATATTCCTTTCGATGAAATTCTATGACCAAGAACGATCCCTTCTTGTACCATAAAATGGTACTTCTCCCAATTAAGAACTAGATTCTTCTCCTCACATCGCTGCAACACGAGAGAAAGATTGTGGAGGCAATGATCGAACGATGATCCAAAAACCGAAAAATCATCCATAAAAATCTCCATAATCTCTTCTACCATGTCTAAGCAGATTGCCATCATGCAGCTTTGAAAAGTGGTGGGTGCGTTGCATAAACCAAAAGGCATCCACTGAAAAGCAAAAGTGCCATAAGGACAGGTAAATATCGTTTTCTCTTGGTCTTCGGAGGATATGGCAATTTGATTGTAGCCCGAGTATCCATCAAGAAAGCAATAGTAGTCATACCCTGCCAATCTGTCTAGCATTTGATCAATGAAAGGAAGGGGAAAATGATCCTTTCTAGTGGCCTTGTTCAGCTTCCGGTAGTCGATACAAACATGCCATCCAGTCACTGTTCTTAAAGGGATGAGTTCATTATTTTCATTTTTTACTACCGTCATACCATCCTTCTTTAGCACAACCTGAACTAGACTAACCCATTAGCTATCTGAAATGGCGTAAATGATCCCGGCATTCAACAACTTTAGCACCTCAGCATGCACCACCTTTTTCATGGCCAGATTTAGTCTTATTTGGTGCTCATGAATAGATGGCTTGTAAGCATCTTCCATGAGAATTTAATGCATGCAAATAGTAGGACTTACCCCCTTAATATCTGAAATAGACCAAGCAAAAGCAAACTCGTGTTTCTTCAAACAACCAGGAGCTTCTATTCTTTTTCCTTGTTCAAATTAGAAGAATCCTGTAATGACTAGTTTTTTTTTTAGCATTACGATTTCTTCTTTTTAAGAAATTTGTTGTACCTTGAGGGTATTTATGAAAAAGCCGGTTAAGGGTTTTTGTTATGTTTTGTGAGTTCTTATGATCTTATAAGACTAAAAAATGATTGATTAGCTAAGCATATGACCTCTTAAGTGAAAATGGGTAGAAAATGTTATGATTTTATGTTGGTCAAAGCTCGACCAAGAAAGTCAACTCTTGACCGAGAAAGTCAACTATTGACCAAAGAAGTCAAACCTTGACAAGAAAGTCAATGGTCGACAAGAAAGTCAATAGTTGGCCAGAAAGGTCAAAGATATGTCAGTATTGTTGTATAAGTAGCAGTATAGAGAATATGCTGCAGAAACCGTCTCTACGGTTAAGATAGTATGATTAAGATCCAAAACCACCATAGAAAATCAAGCACCTTAATTAGGATATCAAGGGCCAAAGAGCTTCAAGATATAAGAAAATTTTTATACAGTTCATTTTTACATAGATAAATTTTGGACTGTAGTTCAGTGTAACAGTACTATGTATTAGTAAGCCCAGTATTTAAAATATCTGTGTTAGCTTAAAATTGGACTGTATATTAAGGAAAAGAGGCAAACAAGCCTTAATGAGGATGACATCATCTAGCTTTTGATTTATGACATCATTAGCTAATTAAGAAAAAAATTTGGAAAGTATTTATGGAGAATTCTAGATAAGGTGGCCGGCCAACTAAAAGGGTATGGGAGCAAATAGCAAATTTTTTTTTTGAGGACTTATGAGCAAATTTGAAAAGTCCAAAACCTCTATAAATGGGGGTGTGAGGGTGGACATTTTGTTCACCAAAATTTGGAAAATCTAGCTAGATTATGCCAAAATTTCTCCACAAACCTCCTCCTAAAATCCGAACCTCAAAGAGAAAGGAAGAAAAAAAAAAAAAAAAACCCAAAGGATCTAGGGTTTTAGTGGCCGGACTTCTTGTTGAAACACCAACCAAGAAATCAAAAAAATTTTGGTACCCATTTTAGGCCAAGGGGGCCGGTTGTTGGGGGAAGAAGAAGGAAAGTGAGACAAGCTCCTTAGGTGGCCGGTTTGAGTGTGGAGCAAGGCTAGGAGGGCAGAAAATTTTGGGAACCAAATTAACCAAGGGAGGCCGGTTCTTAGTGGAGTCAAAGAAGAAAGGGAAATCAAGATCAAGCCTAGCCAACACTTGATCTAAATCAAGGTGATTTCCTTTAGCCCTAAACTTCTCAATTCAAGTTTTAATTGAGAAATTTAAATGTATTTCAAGTGGGTTTGTAAGAGCATAAGCTCAATTTCAATTTCTGCCCTAGCTTAGATGTTTAGGTATGGTGCTTGATTTCTAGGGTTTGTGGTTGGTTTTGAATGGTTGTATGAACTTAGGGTTTTATGCTTTTTGATTGATGAGAATGTATGCCCTAAATTTTGTTGGATGACAATTTGACGTTAGAAATACGCTGCCTACTTGACCTTAGGCTCTCGGCTGCTGCCGATTGAGGTAGTGTGTGCGAATTAGGACGTAAAATAAACCTAAGAAAAGAAACTGCCAGTTCGGTTGGGAACTGGCCAGTTTTCTGGAAACCCGATTTTGGGGCCCTTAGAGGCCGAATTAGGAAAAATGTAAAACATGAAAGTTGTAGAGAAAGGATTTTCTTAGGGGACAACGAGGACAGTTTTGCAAAATAAGGCTCCAACGGCCTTGATTTTTATGAAAATCCGAGCCTGACCGTGCCCAGGATTCATGCACGGCCAGGTGAGTTCAATAAGGAATATAAACATGTTAACGTTCGAACTGGGTTTTCCTCAAAACATGAAAGTTGTAGGGTTTTTCGAAAGATAAAACTTTCATGAAGAAAAAATTTTCAAATTCGGTTTGGATTTTTAAAGCAAATTGGATTTTGAAAACTGTACAGGAAATAGGAAATTCTTGTACAGGATTTCTGAAGAACAGTGCAGGAAAATGACATTTCTGCACAAACACATATAAATTGACATGTGAAACTGTTCCAAAGGCAGTTTCCAATGGTCAATGATTTTGACAAATCTTATTTTTTGATTTATACATTTCAGAATTCTACAAAGGGTTTTACACATAAAATATAAGGTTTTTCCAAAAGAAAGGGGTTTTGAAACCAAAGTTTAAAATAATCCGATTAGGGTACATTTAAACCCTAGGGTTACTTAGTGTAACCAAGTAGGATAACATAAGATTAGGTAAGGGGCATATAACTAAAGTTATATATATGTTGGTTATATCACCAACATTTCTAACCCTTACTTTGATGATATGACAGAAGATAGAGTGCGATAGTGTCCTGACGAGATCAAGTTCGACATCGGACATAGCAATCAAAGGTTAGTACAACTCCACCTACAGCATAGGCTTTGTTGTGAATACTTACCCAAGTATGTTATGTATTATGATATATGTTGTAGAGTTAATAAATATTGTTTGCTAGGATGTATGCTGTAGGTTTAATAAATGCGATGCTATGTGTTATGTTATGAAGAATGCCATGATATGTTATGAAGTATATGTTATGATATGTTATATGTTAGGATCATGTTATGATAAGATATAAGTTATGTTAAGGCTATGTTATGATTAAGATATGATTATGATTTAATCGTGTGAAACATCACGAAGCATGTTCACCAATTAACAAGAATAAGATCAAGTATGAGACTATGAAAGTTATGATGGCAAGCAAGTTGCCTGTGTCGTACCAACCCGCGTTAGGTCGGGTTGGACTATGGCTTGAGTTGGAAATGGACTGGCCGCCCCAACCACTCCATAGTTGCGCGCCCGGTACGGACACTTATGTTATGGGGTCCATAAGTAAGATAAGTAAGATAAGCAAGATAAGTTATGGATGCATAAGAAAACATAATGAAGCATAAACGGATCATGCATAAGTATGTTATGTTATGCTAAGAAATGTATGTTATGTTATGTTAAGTTATGATATGTCATGACAAGTTATGTTATGTTAGGATAGGTTAGTGTTTTTTACGTCGCGGTTTATAGTAGTTGTACTTGCTGAGCGAAAGCTCATGGTTTGACGTCTATGCTGTAGGTAAGCAACTTACGGGAAGTATCTGATGCAAGATGGTGGAGCGTGGCGGGGCAAACTGTGAAATGTGAGAATTATACCGCTACGCGTTTTGCTATTTTTATGTGTTTAATTTATATTTATTAATTATGCCCAAACAACTTTACTCAGTATCCGCTATATTATGGAATGTTTAGCGTATGCATTGCGCTATAAAAAAAAATTCCTCTGTTTATGCTTAATAAGTAAGTACGTAATGTATGTATGTATGTATGGTAACGGCCTGTGCTAGGCGGGTCGTTACAAATCCTCACCCAAACAGGCATAGCGAAGATGTTCCGGTAGTTGTTACAACACTAACCCTTCTTTCAATGAGCTTGGAGAGGTAAAGCACTCATCAGGATCCTCTAAAATTTTCACTTGAGCCACATCCCCCACTTTACATGGCAAAGCCTCATGAGCTAGAACACTAGCAACAATGCCCTCTTCTTTAATACAAAAATCTCCACCAAAATCGGTCATGTTCAAGGGTGTAGTGAGGCTATGCTCTAGAGGATCATCGTGGGTCACTTCTTGGAAGAATTCCTTGATGCACGAGTCTATTACTTCTACCCGGTGACAAGTTGACTTCTCTTCTAGAAATCTCATTGTGTTAAGGATGTTGAACTTTATCTCCTCATTATTCACCCTTAGTGTCAAATTACCACTTTGCACATCAATCAAAGCTCTTCCAGTAGCCAAAAAGGGTCTCCCGAGGATGATGGGGGGATTTCCCGATCCTTTTCCATATCCAACACAACAAAATCTGCAGGGAAAAAGAATTTATCTACCTTCACCAACACATCCTCTATGACACCCCTTAAATAAGTGAGAGACCTATTCGCTATTTGAAAACATATGGTGGTTAGTGTGACTTCCCCAAGTCTGAGCTTTCGGAAGACAGACCGAGGCATAAGATTGATGCTGGCTTCAAGATCACACAAGGCCTTCTCGAAGTAAGAATCTCTAATAGTGCATGGGATAGTGAAACTCCCTGGATCCTTCAACTTTTGAGGCAACTTCCTTTGGAGGATCGTACTACATTCTTCCGTTAGCTTAACAGTCTCATAATCCTCCAACCTCCGTTTCTTTGCCATGACATGCTTCATGAACTTGACATAATTAGGCATTTGTTCAAGTGCATCTGCAAAGGGAATGTTGAATTGGATCTTTTTGAAAATCTCCAGAAACTTCAAAAATTGAGCATCCAACTTCTTCTTCTTGAATCTCTGTGGATACGGGAGGCTAGGAGTGATGAGAGGAGGGTTATCCGTAAAAGAGATCGACTTAGGCCTTGCTCTCTCTTTTGGGTGTTCCGATTCTACATCTTCTTCCTCGGTTTTATCCTCTTGGGGCTTAGGAGCCTCAACTTCTTTCCCACTCCTCAAAGTGATAGCTTTGCAATGGTCCTTGGGATTAGGCTTTGTATCACTTGGGAAGTTTCCGGATGATTGGCCCTTAACCACATTGGCTAGTTGACCGATTTGCACCTCAAGGGACTTCATGGTTGCATTCATGTTGTTACAATGTGTCTCAATGTTGTCAAGTCTAGCCTCATCCTTGTTAAACCTCCCTCTAGTCTTAACAATAAAGGTACTCAACAAATCTTCCACCGAAGGTTTCTTTTCCACCGCTTGTTGGTTGAAGCCTGGAGGAGGTTGCAAACTATTTCTATTGTTGGCATAAGAGAAATTCTCATGGTTCCTCAAGCCAGGATGATATTGAGTGGGCAAATGATTGGGTCTATAGTTGAAGTTTCGATTGTTCACAAACTGAACCTGCTCTTGAGTGTACTCATCCTGTGCAAAAGATGTACTGACACCTGCCACTGCCTCTCTGCTAGATGACGCTTCTCTATTATTCAAGGCTGCAATCTGATTAGACAAAGCTGAGACTTGTGCTGACAATGAAACCAATGGATCCACATCATACATACTAGCAATTTTCTTCGGTATTGAGCGTTCTGAAGGCCATTGATAACTGTTGGTAGACATTTCCTCAAGCAAATTGTAGGCCTCTGGAATAGACTTTTTGCAGTGCTATGAACAATAGTCCTCCATTGGCCATTCAACCCATTATAAAACCTATCAATCAACATCCATTCATCATAACCATGCTGGGGACATCTTGTGAGCAAGTCCTTGAACCGTTCCTAAGCTTCACACAACTGCTCAAAGTCATTATGGCGAAAAGATCCAATCTCACTCTGCAACTTGGATGCCTTAGATGGTGAGAAAAACTTTGCAAGAAACCTCTCAGTCATCTCTTCCCAAGTACCAATACTCCCTGTTAGCAAAGACATCAACCACTGTCGAGCCTTGTCCCAAAGAGAGAATGGAAACAATTTCAACCTAATGGTGCCCTTGGTGACACCATTAATCTTCACCGTGTCGGCCGCTTCCAAGAACATGGACAAGTGAGTGTTCGGGTCCTCATTAGGCAATCCCCCAAACTGATTATGTTGAACCATCGAGATCAAAGAAGGCTTTAACTTGAAATTGTTGGCATTGATAATCTGCCTCCAAATACCCGAATAGTGTTCCTGAACTGGAGGCTTGAAATAGTCCCAAATTGCCCTCTGTTGCTCAATATTATTGTTATTATTATCGTGGTCACCCATAGCTCGTGCTTGATTTCTGTTTTCCCTTCTAATTTCACGAAGTGTCCGTTCAATTTCCAAATCAAGTGGAACTAGATTGGGATTTTGAGCTCTTCGCATGAACTGTCACAAACACAAATTTGACAAGCTTAAAACAATTAAAATAAAAGAAATGCTTAAATTAAAACCGAATCACTTGGTTGTAATATTAGCTAGAATTAATAAAATTTTCAATCCCCGGCAACGGCATCAAAAACTTGTTGCGTGTTTTCCTTCGTGTGTGCTCGCTAGTGAATGAATCGCCATAAGTAATAAAGTGACAAATTGTCGAGTATCGTCCCACAGAGATTGAAATTAAGAAAACTAACTAAGTACTACAATTAAAATGACTCAATTTTATCTAAGCTATCAAAATTAAAGGGAGTTGAAACAAGTAACTAAATTAAGCAATTAAATTAAACTAAGATTAAGCAAAATAAAAACAATCGAAATTATGGATTGAAGGAAAATTGATGGTGTGTAAGGCTAAGGGGTTTTGATTTCACTTGACTTAACTTTGCTTATCCAATTCTAGGCTTGTTAATCGAATTCATTCAAATCATTAATCGTAGGTGACAGATTTTAATTTCACTCTCTCTCCCGAGTGCCGAGTAAAATAATATGCAAAATTTGATCAAATTAATATCCCTATTAACTTAACCAATTAAGCACTCATTACGCATCCCTACTCTAGTGATTACCCAAGTCATACTAGCCTCTCGAACTTAATATTACAATGGGTTGTGTTTTCCAATTCCCAACATATGAAATTAACTCTACCGAGCCCAATTTCACACATCTAAAAACTCTAATTTAATGGTAAATAAAATTAGGAAAACAAAGCATAGAGAAACACAAACAATTCAGAATGGGATTCAATCAACAAGCATTAAATTTATCATAACAAAGTCATCATCAAGCTACATCATACCCCCTAGCATAGAAAGTTTAGCTAGACATCAAAATTCTCAAATCCATAACTGTGATGACCGACATTTTAGGAAATTACGATTTCCTTTTTAAGAATTTACGATGTACTGTGTAAGTATGTACGAAATGCCTGATTTGATTTTTATCCGAATTATGTGTGAGCCTTATAGCTTTATAAGACTCAATAGTAGATTGCTTAGTCAAGCATATGACCTTTTGAGGAAAAGGTAGAATAAGATTTATGATTTTATGTTGGTCAAAGTTTGACCAAAAAAAGTCAAAAAGTATGATTGAGACGGTACTGCAGTATAATAATCAGTATGAAAATTATACTGTGAAAAACCGTCATTACGGACAGATAAGTAAGTTTAAGGTACATGATTATGTTAGAAAAATCAAGCACAATATATAGGACAATAAGGACTAATTAGCTTTAAGTCCTAAGAAAAATCTATACACAGTCCAGTTAAACACAGATAAATTCTGGACTGCAGTTTAGTATGACAGTATTGTTTTAGTTACAAACAGTATTTGTTATATCTACATCAGTATGAAAATAGACTACCTTTAAGCTAGAAAGCCAAATGGAGCCCTAGATAAGGGACACCTCATCTTATGATAAATATGTAATATTTGGATTTTTAGAAAAATTGGAAAGTATTACAAATAGCCTATTTGGTCAACAAGTGTCCCCTAATGGCCGGCCACCCTTGAGGACCTTTGAGCAATTATTTTTTTGGTGAGGCTTGGAGTGCAATTTAGAGAATAAAAATAAATCCATAAAGAAATTAAAATTTCACCTATAAATAGGTGTGATGGGGGGGGGGGGGGGGGGACTTTTTTGGTTCATTTTTATTAGAAAACTCCCCCAAACTTTGGCCATTTTCTCTCCTTCCTTTCTCTCTCTCAGCCGAACCCTAAGGCAGCAAAAACCCAAGTGTTGTGGTCGGATTTCTAGTGAGGAAAAGTTAAAAAAAAAATTTCGGAACCCAAGCTAGTGATTGCCTCTACGGTATTGAGGTAACCTTCTTAATCTCCTAAGCCTTTTGAATTCGGTTTTTGAGCCATTTAAGTGTATTTTAGTTTTAGATGTAAGAGCTTAAGCTCCTTAATTATGTCCTTGCTTTGGTTGGTTTACTTAGAATGTGCTTGATTTAGGTTTTAGTAAGTTTATGTTATGATTTGATGTATGTTTTGGAATGTATGCTCTAGAAATTATGTAGATGATATGTGTGACCATTAGGTGTTTGATGTATGTCCCCATATGCTTGAACTGATGTTGAATGGCTGATTATGAAATTAGTATGCTTGTATGTTGAACTAGGTTCAAGAAAACCCTAGAAAACCCAAGTTTGGTGAAATCACCAAACGGGTTTGATGAAATAATTGAATGTATGAGAATGAATTAATGAGTATAAGAACGTTAGATTATACGCTGCATGCTTGATATAGGCTCACGGTTGCGACCATTTGAGGTAGGGTGTGCGTAATTTTGTGAAAGAACGAACCGAAACCAAAACTGCCAGTTTGGGTGAAAACTGGGCAGTGATCTGGAAACGGTATTTTGAGGCCTTTAGAGGCCGGATTTGAGAAAACTCAAAACTGTAAAGTTGTAAGAAATTAAAAATTATAGGAGACAGCATGAACATTTTTTTAAAATAAGGCTCCAAAGGCCTTCTTTTTTACAAAAACCCGAGCCTGGACCACCCAAACCCATGTGCACGGCCAGACAGATTCAATAGGGAAAAAGTATAAGTTAAAGGCAGAACTGGGTTTTGAGCAAAACACAAAAGTTGTAGAATTTTTTAATATCTAAAATTTTTGTGAAGAAAACTTTTTCAAAATCCAAACAGATTTCATAGTGAAACTGAATCATATTAGTAAGCTTTGGTTCAGGAATTTCAAAACAGTGCATGCACAGGAAATTCCTGTACATACACTGACGATTTGACTGTTTTCAGCAAACACCTTTAAAACTTAGACAGTTTTATTTAAAAACAATTTTAAATGGTTAATCAAACCCAGTTTAGTAAGAAAAGAAATAATTAAGCAAATTAAGATAAGATAATTGGTAACCTAACATAAAACACTTAGTAATCGGATAGATTACCTAATGTTATTGGGCCTAGTTAATTAAGAACAAATGTTGTATGTTGGGCCTAAGGTCCAAGATTATTTAGGGTAACCATAAGGGATACCACTTTAATTATTGGGCCTTAATAGCCCAACAGGCTTGTTAAATGCAAACCTAAGTTGGGCCTATACCTAAGGTTACTTATAGTAACCTAATAAGATGCCAAGGTCATTGGGCCTTGAGCCCAAAGTTCATTAGGTAATCAAACAGGATATTGTTTGATTACCATTAGGGCATGTGCCCTAGGGTTACACTTAGTAACCAACAAGGATATTATTAAGCATATGAGGGGGATATATATCTAGGGTCACTGATAAATGTTGGTTAGGGTACCAAAATTTAATGAAATAATTTAAGGTAAGATAGGATGATTCTTATAATACTTCCTTTTTGGAAACAGGAAGGTAACCTATTGAGGTAACCTGTCAGAACGACAAACCCCAGGACCTAGCGTAACCTGTAAGTACAACTCCGCCTACAGCATAGACTTGTTGTGGTGTTACTTGCCTGAGGTGTTGTATGTTATGATATGATGTGATGAATGACATGTTTAAGTTTAAGATATGGTTATGATATGGTTATGATTTAGTTATGATTTATGATGTGACATCATGAAGCATGTTCACTAATTCATATGGTAAGTTTAAAACCAAGTTTCAAGTATGAAACGGTTTCTTAAATATGTTCTAAGATAAGAACAAGTGGTAAGATAAGTTTCAAGGATGATGGCAAGCGAGCTTGCCTTGTGTCGTATCGACCCGCTTGTAGGTCGGGTTCGGTCTATGGTTTGAGTTGGACTGGGCTGGCTGGCCCAACCATTCCATAGCTGCGCGCCACGATACGTACACTTATGTTAAGTAAGGGGCCCAAAAATATGCTAACCAAGAAAGCATAATAAAGCATAATTGGTTCATGCATTGCTATGTTAAGTTATGTTTTGCGGGTAAATAGTTGTACTTGCTGAGCGAAAGCTCATAACTTATGTCTGTGCTGTAGGTAAGCAACCTATCAGCAATTCTTGATGCAAGACGGTGGGGCTTGGCACGGCAAATTGTGAAATGTGGGATGGAGACCGCTACGCGTCTTTTTGTATTAAGTTATTAATTATGTTATATGTAAGATGGTACTTCAGTACTAAAGTACATTAGTATGTATGTATACACATATAATTATGTTATGAAACAGATTTTAACTTCGAGTTTTTAAAAAAAAAAAAATTCATTCCGTATTTCCGCCAAATTAAATAAGTCAAGTAATTATGTATGTTATGTAACTGTAACAGCCTACGTTAGGCGGGTCGTTACAATAACCAAATTTGAAACGAACATCAAACCCATATTTAAACACGAAATCAAAGAGTAAGTGCAAGTTTAAGAGCTATAAAGAGAGAGAATAGTAGAAAGAAGAAGAACTAGTTGAAGAACAAGCTCCCAAGTCTTCAATCTCCTTCAATCTCCAAGAAAAGCCTTTAAACCCTAGAAGTTCTCTCTATTTTTCGTCTCCAGGTTCTGGGTCTCTTCAAAAACTCCCTTTTTCACGCCCAACTCCTATCTTTTTGTTTGTGGGGCTTCAGCCCAAGAGATGGGCAGGCGCGCCTAAGCATGCAAGAACGCGCCTAAGAGCACGCGGCCGCGTGCTCTACCTAGGCGCGCGCTGGCTGGGTGTGTGACGACCCACCCTACGTAGGCCGTCACCATAGTTGCTTACTTGCTTACATACAAAAATTTGAAGTAAATTTTTTTTTTTTTTATTTTATTTTTTATAATTACTTACACATACATACACATATACATATTTCATTTCTTGCAGTACTAAAACATAGTACTTAAGTATTATATGAACATAATGTAATTTAAACAAAATGCGTGACAGCTCCAAACCCATAGTTTCACAGTCTTGCCATGCCACGCTCGTTGCCTTGCATCAGGTAATGCTATAAGGTTGCTTACCTATAGCATAAACATAAGTTATGAACTTTCGCTCGGCAAGTAAAACATTTATACCGTAAAACATTTCAGAATATCATATGCATGAACCTTTTATACTTTCATTCTTCTTTCTTAAGTTAGCGTTGGTTTGGGCCCTTACATAACATAGGTGTAACATGGCGCGCTGCAATGGAGTGGTTGGGGCGGCCAGCCCTGTCCAACTCAAACCATGATCCAAACCCGACCTAGTGCAGGTCGATACGACACATAGCAATCTGCTTATCATCATACTTGAAATCATTTCATAATTATCAACAGTTTTTAACTTGAAACCGGATTCTTATTCATTACTGAATAACTTATCATTAATGAGCATGCTTCGTGATGCCACAACATTATAACATATATCATAAGCATATCAACACAAACTTGTTCATCATATCTTAACATACATTGTAAGCATATCAACATAACTTGTAATATCATCATATCATAGCATACATCGTAAACATATCAACATGATTTGTAATAACATCATATCATAGCATACATCATTCAAACATTTGTCATAACGCATCAAACAAAACTTGAAAATATACTAGCAACAATTCTTCATCACTTTCATATTATCATGAACTTGAAAACTTATAATAATAAACATTTTCGTTTATGCTGTAGGCGGAGTTGTACTTACCAATTACACTAAACCTTGAATTTAGTGCTCCACCTAAACAGGTTGTTCTCCTGTTTTAAAAGAAAACCAAAGGATAAGAATCATCCTATCATGGTGTCATAATTAATCTATTTTTTAACTTATTACCTTACAATAGTATTCAAATCATAACATAAATCTTAAAACTTAACTTCTTTCTTTAACTATAGAAAAACCCTAGAATTCAGGAAAATTGTCGTTGTAATCAATCCTTAAATTTGACCTTTTTCTAACAAATCTGTTTTGAATTTCAAAATGTTTTCTTCATGAAAGTTGTAGAACATGAAGGTTCCTACAACTTTTGTTTTTAACTCAAAACTTAATTCTATTTTTAACATACTTGTTTCTGCCTTTGAAAATATTCTGACCATTCTTACTAACCCTAAAATTGGTCTCGGTTTTTTGTAAAAACAAGGGTCTTAGAGGCTTTATTTTCAAAAATGGTCCTTGCTGGCCCCTAGGATTTTCCCTTCTCTAAAAATTTGTAGTTTTAACTTTTCCAAGATTCGGCCTCTAAGGGCCTCAAAATTTGCTTTCCAGATTACTGTCCAGTTTGACCCGAAACTGGCAGTTTTCATTAGGTTTAGTTTTTAGATAAACTAACACGCACACTACCTCGAACGGGTACCCCGTGAGCCTATGTCAAGCATGCAGGCGTTATAAAACAATTTCATAATCATATGCTCAGTTTTTAATCATATAGCTTTTGTGCAAACCTACTTGGTGATTTCTACCAAAATAGGGTTTTTAGGGTTTCTAAAACCCTAGTTTGCATCATACATCATTCATAACCAAACTATTCATAGTTTCTCATTCTTTTTTAACAACATGAGAACATACAGAAATCCTACTATATTCAGGTATCAAACTTTTAAATTCAACTAATCTTAAACTTACTCTAAACTGTGATTCAAATCTAGCATATCAAAACCGAATGCTAACGATTACTTATGAATCATTGTACATAAATCTTAACAATCAAAAACTCATACTTTTACATAATCTCATACACTTAATTCCTTAACTAAAACATGAATCAAGAACTAGAGGTTCAAAGATTTACCTCAACATCCACTAACAATGTTCTAGCTTACGATTTTGGGGTTTTCTTTTGCACTAGTCCAACACCACCCGAATCTCTCACTCACTTTTTCTCTCTCACTTTGGTTCGGCTCTTAAAGGGAGAAGAACAAAATGGTTGGCTGCAAGGTTCACTAAACAAGCACAATGAATTTACCTTCACCTATTTATAGGTGAACAACTTATTCTTGCATTGCCAACTAGTCCTCAAGAGTCACTTATTTACTCCAAGTCCTTATGAGGTGGCCGGCCATTCTTGGCTCCAATGGATGAGTAAGCAAAGCTAGAGGGACTTACTCACCAAGGCTATTGTATGAGGTGTCTTGCCCTCAAAGTGGCCGGCCCTAGATAGAATGATGTGTCATTGCCTTGGCTAACCATGTGAGCAAAGCTAGAATGGCTTACTCACCATAGCTAGTCCATGAGGTGTCATTCCCTCAAGGTGGCCGGTCTTGGTGTTGGCTTGGCAAGGCCTTGGCTTGCCAAGTGAGTGAAGCTAGGTATGCTTACTCACCATATCTATCCC